>JAEQBH010000541.1:600000-860679 GCA_016808115.1 Tetrastigma voinierianum | reverse complement strand
TAATGCATGGAATTTGATGTGTTAACATGATGTGGTGATTTAATTTATGTTAATATATGCATGCAAATATATTAGCATGAGTGGTTTGAAATGGTATAATGCATTCCATAGCACTGGCAACCCTTAGGAAATTAGGGTGAGTGTAGCGACATGAAAGAAATGAAAATGGAACATGATTGGGGAAAAGGAATTTCACGAAGATTTCCTCCGAAGAATTTCTTTGAGAGTCAGTCCTACGTATCACTTCGATGAGGACCATGATCAAGCTTTTAGCGTTATCCAAAGAATTCAACCTCCGGAGGGTAGTCCAATATTTTTACCGAAACTCGGTAGTGTGTTTTCGAGAACAAAAAACTTTTGTTTTGAAAATGGTATTTTCTCATACATGGCTTAGGCAAGTGTGAGGGAGTCGGTGAGGACTCGAGACATGGGATTGGGCATGTAGACATTCAAGTAGGATCAATTTGCTTGGAGCGTGTGTTTGCATTGAATCATTGCATGTGCACTTAGTGGGGAGTAACCTATTTAGGTAATTCCACCATCAAGTAACAGCTCACCCCGTCGATGGAATATTATTTAAGGTATAGGGGGCGATCGGGAAGGCGTCACTCATTAGAGGTCGCTTGGAGAATGTTTTGATTGTGGCTTTGTTATCTTTTTTGTAAACATAATGTAACTCACCTTAGTACATGCCTGCATTAAGAGTGTAATCAACTCTTGAACCATGTAATATAATTGGTTGGATACGTTTTGATGATGTATAGGCCAATGTGGCCATTTTACTCATGTATGGGTCTCATGACGTGAGACACGTAGATTTCCGCGCGTTGACGAGTTTGGGGCATCACAGTAGATGGACAAATCTTGGATACGTGAATCTGATCGGGTAGTTTTGAAGTATTTGCAAGGAGCTATCAATTTCATAGAATTTGCTCGTAAGTCCTCTAGAGATGAAAACCTTGCTTGTCCTTGTAAAGATTGTGTCAATGGACGTTCCTATACTCATGATATTGTTCTCAATCATATATTGCATCATGAATTTTCCAAGTTATGCCAAATTGGTACTTTCAAGGAGAATCTTTTGTCTTCTTCGAAGGAACTCTTGGCCAACCTAGTAATACATCTTCTACTATAGAGAAACAATACAATGTGCAAAAATTATCTATGATTTGATTACAGTCGCACCTATAATAAAGATGAATTTGAGAGAAGATAGGGATACGGTATTGATTTACCAAATCTTACCTGTTAGATTGTGTGGAATTTTACTGAGGAAGCTAAAAAGTTTCCTAAATTCTTGAAACAAACAAACCAGGAGCTTTTTTGTGGGTGTAAAAAACACAATACGCTTTCTTTTATTCTTGAACTTTTCCACAAAAAGTGCATGAATGGATGGAGTAACAAATCTTTCACTAAGTTGTTGGATACATTGAGAGAACTTTGCTGTAAGGAGAAACGCTACCTAAATCTTCTTATGAGGTAAAAATATTATTTCAACTATTTACGCTATGAAAATTCATATTTCATAAAATAGTTGTATGTTATTTCGAAAGAACATGAGCATGATGACATATGCTATGTGGTATAATCTCAATGGGAGGAAAATGAAATTAGTTCTAACATTCTTCCTTCTATGTCATTGAAGAAAAAACATAAAAAGGCAAAAAAGATTCTAAGATGGTTTCCTGTAAAGCCTAGGCTACTAAGGTTGTTTGTGTTCTAAAACAGCAAATTTGATGAGATGTCACTTTGATCAACGTATAGATGATGGTTATTTGAGACATCTCACAGATGCCTATGCATATAAAGATTTTGATGCTCTGCATAAGGATTTCTCGAGAGAACTCACAATATTCGGTTTGGTTTAGTAAGTGATGGTTTTAATCCATTTCGATCTATGAATGTCACATTTAGCACATGGGATGTTGTTTTAACCATATATAACTGGCCTCCATGGTTGTGTATGAAGCAACATTCATTCATGTTGTCTTTACTCATTCTTAGTCCTGAGTCATCTGGGGAGAAGATTGATGTGTTTTTACAACCACACTGATGAGCGATCGATTTGTGGGTTACCGGTTTACAAACTTATGATGCTAAATGCAAAAATTCTTTCGTTGCAAGTCGATTGCTTTGGACCATTAATGATTTTTATGCTTATGGACGTTATCCGTTGAATGTAAGAGGTAAATTATTGGGTTTGGCACTTGCTCTAAGTGGTTGGAAAATGGTGGAAAGTATTGATTTATGGGTTATCGTAGATTTTTGCCTATTAATCATCCTTTTAGAAGAGATAGGCACATTTTTGATGGGAATCAAGAATTGAGGAATGCACCAACACCACAAAATGGATCGACTGCTATGCAAAAATTGAATGAAGAAGTTGGTGTGTATGATGCAAATGGTGAAATTGTTTCTTTTAGTGAGGGGTGGAAAAGGAAAAGTATATTTTTTACTTTACCTTATTGAGAGACTAAATGGAATAATCTTGATCTCATGCATATTGAGAAAAATGTATGTGATAACATATTAGGTACGTTGTTGAACATTGAAGGGAAATCAAAAGAAATTTGAAAGCCCGACTTGACTTGAAAAAAATTGGAATAAGAAGTGATCTTCATCTAATAGGGCTTCCTAATGGAAGGTTGCATTATTTCCTACCACTGCCTTCAAAAAGAAAGACCTTCACTTAGAGTACTAAAAGGAACGAAAGTGTCAGATAGTTATTCTTCCAACATTTCTCAGTGTGTGAAATTGAAGCAACGTAAGTTGATAGGCTTGAAAAGTCATGACTTTCATGTCTTGAGGCAAGATTTGCTTCCTATAGCAATAAGGGGATCCTAACAAAAAAAAATGAAGTCAAGTAATTATTGACCTTTGTCATTATTTTCGAGAAATATGTTTAAAGGTTATCAAAGTAAGCCATCTTGAAGAATTGGAAAAAAAAAAAGGGTCACACTATGCCAAATGGAAAAGATATTTCCTCCTAGATTTTTCACTATTATGGTGCACTTAGTGAATCATTGGAAAATGAGGCCAAACTAGCGTGATCTGCATACCAGATGGACGTATCCAATCGAGCACTTTTACTTACAATTCTTTTATCTTTTTTGTTCATTTACATATAGATTTATACTAATTAGGTTTGATCTCAGATACTTAATGACACTAAACTGAAAACAATGAATCAATACAACAACTCATTACTCATTGTATTTTGATGGTGTTGAAACTAAATTCAACTGCTAACACAATGGTGATGAAGATGCTCTATTTTCTAAGGAAAAGAATTCATACTTAATGGAAAATCTCCCTTTACTGATTGCACTTGGTCGCCCGATTGGAAATGTGCGCAGTGAACCTATTTGTGATCAAACATTAGCACAGGTGCATCAATATATATGTCTTATACAATTGTGATGTTATTGCTCGATTTATAAAGTAAGTAATGTCATATCGATATTTCTTATGCTTTTTTTAGATTATTTTATCAGCTATACAGTTTACATATTACATAGTTGATAATGGGTTATCTACAATATGGAATACTTGATTGATATTTTCACAATTTAGAAAATGTGATTGATATATTTTTTCATGTGGGATTTATTATTTTCATCGTTGATCGAAAGCAATCATCAAAAGGAACAATCATAATAAGGGTGTTACACTAGTTGAAATAGAAAAAATCCATCATATTACATTTATTGAATGGTTACGGGCTGAAGTAAGTAGAATTAAAAACTCCGTTTTAGTTAATATTTTAATAGAATGCATATTAACAACACCTTTTTTTCTATTCATATTAGGGTGCAAGTGTTAATATTTCAATAGAATGCATATTAATAACACATTTTTTTTCTATTCATATATCAGGTTGCAAGGTTAATAGAACTAAAAAGTCCACGAGTCACTGAACATATCTTGTTAGCTCAAGGCCAAATAATGGGTAAGAAGATTTAATGGATATATCATTGGAGTGTGTACGGCTTCATACAAAGAAAGAAATAGTCAAAGAAAAACTCAAAATAGTGGTGTTGTCGTCACATTAATTAAAAGCATATGACTCTGAAGATAACATTATTTATTATGGTGTTATAAACGAGATGATAGAGTTGAATTATTTTGAACACTTTAGAATTGTTTTGTTCAAAAGTGATTGGTTTGATACCAAGCAAGGAAGGGGAGTGAAGAAAATGCACTGATTCACACTTGTGAAATTCTCAAGTTAATTCACACATGTACAAATTTACATGATATTCTTGTTCTGCATCCTAAGTTCAAAGAAGTATTCTATATTCAAGATTCATTGCAACAAAATTGGCACATTGTTGTTAGAACAAAACCTAGAGATGTGTATGAGATGGGTGATAATCTTTCATTTGAATCAAGTGATGAACATCATGTGCAAGATGATGAGATGTTGCTTGTTGATAATGATGGCATCGAAGATTTTAGCTAGGTAAGAAATGATATTGATGACACAACTATCATCATTGAAGAGCACTTTAAAGATAAATCCTTAGAAGATGAATTATAACGTTATATTAAACACTAACCCTTTTTTACTAAATATTCTATGTTTTGTGAATTTATGCATTTATGTGATTATTGAAAAAATTTACTTTTTTTTTATAGGTACAAGATCAATTATCATGTCTAGAAAGCTTCAAAAATAGAGTATGTGAGAAATCAATCGTGAAGCAAGACAATTTCTATGACTTTCTTGAATGCAATCAGGCATCTATGGTGTTTCTTATAATCTTATGTTTACTATTTACTAGTTTCTTAATTGGTTTTTAAGCCTTTGGGAGGTTAGATAGGAGTCAAAGTATAAGAAGTCGCTTGAATGTCAGATTTCTAGCTTCGACCATATCATGTTTTTTTTTTCTATCTGTGACGCCCCATTTCCCGAGGGTCCGTTGACAACTTGTCAACTTGCGGAAAATTCGTGGATGTCGAGTAACCCAACACCACTCCTGAAAATCGGGCAGAGTCTCCTTTGTACGAGAAGTTCTACCCAAGGTACAAAACCTGTCCCAACAATTAACAACGACCACACCGGGACCATGTGCGAGTAAAAATGGCCACTTAGGCCCGTGCATCAATACTCACAAAATTACATCGACTATACACCAATAGTTCAAGAGTTATTACAATACTCTTAACCAAAACATATATCAAAATTTAAATTTTTAATACATGTTCTACAAAACGAATACCAAAGCCACAACTCCTGCTTTTCTTTCTAAAACGCGGCCCTAGTGAGACTGCCCCCGTATGCTCCCTGCACTGAAATAGTGATCCTTGACGTAAGGAGGAAAGCCCAAGATACTCTCTACTGGGTTACCCCACCTAAGTGCACATGTCATGGCCAACAATCACACTCAAGTAAATACATGATCCTACTTGAATGTCTACATGCCCAATCCCATGTCTCGAGTCCTCACCGACTCCCTCACACATGCCTAAGGCAAATGCGAGAAAGATACAGTTTTCAAAACAAATGCTTTTTGTTCTCAAAAACTTACTATCGAGTTTCGGTAAAATTTATTGACAACCCGAGGCTTAATATGTTGATAACCCTCCTCAAACAATTCATGGGCCCCTCCAACGTGGAATTGTCGACAATCTCTCCAACACACCTCCCGAAATCTTCCGTCGAAATTCCTTTCACAAACATTTTTCCTTTTTATTTTCTTTCATGTCATGCACTCACTCCTAATATTCTAGGGTGCCTCAGTGCATATGGAATGCATGATGCCAATTCCAAAATATCCATGCTAATATATTTTTCATGTATATATTAACATAATTAAATTCACATAATTCATATTATTCAATTCACAACAATAACACCAAAATTAGCTCACATGAGCTAATTAACAAATCAAGAAATTCATTTTGAATCACCCAAACCACACAAAATCACACAACAAAATCACATGAATGCTGAAAAACCCTCGGTCGACATAATCGGCTCACTAGCCACACAATGTGGATTTTCTCCACTCCTGCCTAAATGTTTTGAAACATAAATTACGGCTAAATCAAGCCTCAGAATATCCCTCACCACTCACATGGCTTTTAGCCAAAGAATAACACAAGTAAGAAAATATCCCTACCTCTTGGAGTTGTCGGAACTCCATAAAATCGGTGCCCACGCATAGCCCTCGCCGCGTAGATCGACTTTGCTTCTCGCTTCAGCCAAAACCGACGGTTCAACGCTGAAATCTAGAGAGAGAAGTCACACTTTCTCTCTCTAGAATCTGAAATCCCACCCTACTGCATGCTTTCTTCTTCAAATTGAAGAAGAAAACTATTCATCTTTGTCTTTATTCAATTAAACATTTCAATAATTCCATCCATGTCCCTAAGTTTTGGATTTTTGACACATGGCTTAATCTAAGCCATTCATCTCATCCTCTCACTAATCATGTAACATGTGTCACATGGATACATGTAGTAGGTGACTTTTGTCACATCGCATGTCTCTCACAAGCCGTTTTACGGCACCCAACACCCGGTGCCTCGAAAACGTGAAATTTCGACTGTCTCGGAATTTGACAAAATTCTACGTGATAGCTAGATTTTGTGAGACGATTCCAATGGTGAAGTCCGTTTCATCATCCGAGATCTAGAAAAATTTCGGATTTTGATCGAAATTACCATTTTACCCTTTTTCAGAAAATTAGAATTTTCCCGGGTTTTACACTATCATTGATTTTGTTGTCCAAATTTGTTTGAAAGACCCATTGGAATTATTTCAGTGAAAGATAGAATGTTTGGAGATGTTAATTTTGGTAAAATATGTCTCATCAAGCTTAAATTCAAATAAATTATAGTATGTTGATGCAAGAAAAAAGATCAAAGATTATGGATTTTGTGTTATGCATTACTAAGCTAAGAGCAATTTCGTTATGAAATATATCTGAAAACCCGAGTAAATTTGAACTTTTTCAAAAAGTAAAAAGGGCAGAAGTGGTGGATTACCACTACTATACAAGTTGAAAACCTGTAAAATTTTATAGATCTCGGATGACAAAACAGACCTCACTGTTGAATTTGTCTCACGAAATCTAGTTGCCTAGACAAATTTCGTCGGATTTTGAAACAGTCGGAATTTTACGTTTTTCAAGGCAACAGACTTTTGTGACAAGTGGACGATGCCACATGGCATATGAAATCCATGTGGATGTCACATGGCTTGGTGCATGTGTCACCAATGACACATGGAAAGAGGAAGTGGACTTTAAGCACACATGTGGAACACATGGCATGAATGCATGCCATGTGAGTAACATGTGGCATGAATTGCCATATGTCTAGCTAAAAGAAAGTGGAGAATGAAGGGAGAGAGTATGCCCCTTGCTAGAACAGTTCGAGGAGAACATAAAAGAAAATGAAGCAAAGAGAGATAGAAAGAAAAGAAAGAAAAGGAAAAGAAATGAGAAGAAGGGAAGAAGAAGAGAGGAGGACTGGCTGCTTCCTCTATTTTTTCTGGCATTCGGCAGACCAAGGAGCAGGCTTTGTTCACACTCCAAGATGTAGGTTTTTTTCCTCCTCTGGTTATTCTTGCTTAAGGGCCATTCATCGTTATTAGGTTCAAATTTCTAATAAAGAGTGGCTGGTCCAAAGACAGTCTCAACTGAATTGTTGACAGTCTAAGATCGATTTTCTTGGTCTGTTTTGTTTCTAGAACTCCTATTTCGGAGCTGGTTTGTATTAGAATATTGGGGCTTCTTATGGCCTGAACATGAAGTGGTACAAGGGACTGAACCAGGACAGGTTCATGGTGCATTGAGGCTGAGTAGTACCTTGGTTTTTGGGGTCTGAATTTAAAGATTCTAGTTTGTGTGTGGTGTGATTGTTTGTTTTTTTTTTTTTTTTTTTTTATGCTTGCGTGGCCTAGTTTGTCACCACGTGAAGGTCGGTTTGAGGTCTTGTGTGAGCTGTTTTGTGAGCATCAATTATGCCACAACCTGCTTAGAGAATCCAGATGGCCATAGCATGAAATTTGGTGGTGCATTCGATGGTGTCTATTGTGTGTAAATGATGCAAGTGGACTGGTTGCATGAGCATGATTTATGCATACTATAAACTGCCATGATGCATGTTAGATATATTTGGCATGATGTGGAGGTGGATTACATGCAATAGATATAATTATCTATGATACTTAGCATGAAGTATGCTATAAGTTATTCCAAGTAACACTCAATTATACAAGACTGTTATGGAAAATTTCGCACACCCATGCGAAATCGGGTACCAACTTTGACGACCATAACTTCTCTGCTCAACTTATCTCGCAGGTGTTCTGATCTATGGAAAGCTCTTTGAGTCTAGAATATAACCATATGCTAGTGAATGGTATTTGGTTCTCACATCCTTAGGCGTTTCATACTCTTTTCAAAGAGTTAGATAGTTTATGACTGTTTGCTGGCCGATTCGTGGCCTATGTGTGTGGCCTCATCGGATAGTTTCTGGGAAGTTCCAAGGCCAGGTTTGTGGCCTTGTTGTGGCCTGTTTTTATAGCATGTGTATGGAATGCTTGTTGTGTTGATACGTTGATCAGGTGTTGATTTATGTTGATATATGAGTGTTTAGATATATTAACATTGATGGATGTAAATTATATGCGTGTAATATAATTATCCATGATACTGAGTATAAAATATGGTATGTAAATGTCTCATATAACATTCATGTAATGACATATTGCATTGCATATGCAATTGAGGACATCGTGACAAATGAGTGTGGGTGTATGGTTGTAACCGACAATCGCGCTTGTATTTCATCATGTTTCGCCAATGGGACAACGTCCAAATGTGAGTCGCTAAGGTTGAATAAAATGGTAAAGAAAATATGTGTCGGGTATCAACAAGAAGGGATAGAACCCCCTTCGGGTGAAAGACCCAAAGACCCGCCAATTATGGTCAAACAAAGTCCCTAGTGGTAAAAGTGTCTAGGTTTGCAGAGCTTGCAGTGTGACACCAAAAATCCGCTACCCACAATAAAGCGCATGATTTTGAATATAAAATGATCATTGTGATGTATCATCCAAAAAGCTTTTTGTTTATAAATAAATGAAATTTGTTTTTGAAAAATGATCATTAGATGTCATCTAGAATGATGGTTTATCACACATGGGCTTAGGCATTGTATGAGGGAAATGTGAGACTGGACATAAGTATGATGAGTCTCATCTCATTCATGGCATGTAGAAATTCCATGGTAGAAACTGCATTTTACTTGAATGTGTTTGTAGTGTGTGAACATGGCATTGCATGTGCACTTAGGGTAGAGTACCTCGTAGGAGGCATTTTCACTGGCATGGCTCACCCTTTATGGGACAACCCTTCGTGTGAAGGGCCGACACGCAGACGGCGCCAAACGAGTCATGATTTGCGGAAAAGGCCGACATGTGGCCTTGATAAATCCTTTCGTAAAAAGTGTCTAGAACAAACTAGTTCTAGCACGAAATTTTGTATAAAAGAATTGTAATTAAATTCTTTTTTACTATTGTCAATATAGTCATGTATGTAATAATGGTAAGAGGGTCGTGATCGGACTCTTATGGACTCAGATTCATGTATTAGTCTCATATTTTAACTTAAATATGAATGAATAGGTCCTAATGAAGGGACGTATCGAGGTGCTGCCGAGTAACTCGATGTCTATGAATAAATGGTACCGGTTTGGTACCAAGGCTTAGGTGCGTAATGACCTAAGGTAGAAATTCCGCAGGTTGATGGTTAGTCAATAGGACCCCCGGATTTTGGGGCATCACAATATATATTGTAGAATTGCGATATATTTGAGATCTAGAATGTATGTATATTTCATAGTTATAATTTATAATTCCATTAATATTTATTAGTGTCATTTCTTGCATAATGTCATTTTGATCCCAAAAAAAAGAGACTGAACAAACTAAAAGGCGGTTCATTTTTTCAAAAAATTGATCTCATGAACCCATGTATTGATATATGAAGTGGTTATTAATTAAGACCTATTTATTCATTTATAAATGAGTAAGCTAGATCTCATATTATTGCTCTACCCACATAATGCTATCGTACGACCAAGACAAAACAAACATATTGGTCCTTTTGTTTTCTCATTAGGAGTCTAGATGATTATCACATCTTAAACTACACAATGATGGAAAATCAACTTTTTCTAAATCCATTCAATCCCTTTTATGAGCACAGAATTTAATCATATAAATTATTTGACAATATAATACAAGTAATTTAATAGGCATTTAAATTAATCGGATATATGTTTTTTTAAATTATCATAAAGTTAACTTAATATTACTTTTTTGTTCATTAAGTCCATTCTTTTTTAGTAAAATAAATAATTCAATTTGAACTAATACATTTATGATATATTTTTAGCAATGTTTGTTAAATTGTCATAAATAATGTCATTAACATTGTCCATGTAGCAATATTTTGTCTAAAAGTCACTATATGCATCGCAAAGTATATGTCTATAGCTACGATTTATAAAATGACATTTAAATGTCGTAATGAATAATCGACATTTATACAAGCATTGCTAAAAACGTTGGCACAAATATATCTGTAGCTACATTTTATTTAATTGTGGGTTATATGTCACAAAACATAGCAATGTTTGTTAAATTATCACAAACAATGTCACTAACATTTTTTTCTATTGCAAAATTTTGACAAAAAGTCACCATACACATTGTAAAATATAAATCTAGAGAAACGCTTTATAAAACATCATTTAAATGTTGTAACAAATTATCGACCTATATATATGTATTGCTAAAAACATTGGCACAAATAAATTTGTAGCTACAATTTATTTAATTTTTAGTTATATGTCACAAACATAACAATGTTTGTTAAAATGTCGCAGAAGATATCGCTAATATTTGCTATATTACAACATTTTTTAAAATATAGCAAAAATTATAACTAAAAGTTTTATGTATTAAGTTTTCTGTATTATAACATTTTATGGAATCGTTGCTAAAATGTTGGTTTATATCGTTTAAGTGATGTTTACAAAAAAAATGTCGTCTTAGTAATGGCTATGCAAATTTGTCAGAGTGACCTAATCAAAGAAGTCTAGGGAATTAGGAATGCCTAGCACTAAGTGGATTTTAATAGGAGTAGCACCATCTCAGCATTATGTGAGGATCGTATGGACCGAAAGGGGATTGATCCGAGCATAGTTCAGGTAGTCCTATTGTATGGACCGAGAGGTGACCAATTGGATTCCTAAGAAAAGCACTACCTTATAAAAGTACCATACTTGATGACCTAGATGGACCGAAAGGAGAATAGGGAGTTGGTGTGAGAAATTGAGGGGAGACACGAAAGTGTAAACCTCATGTCGGATTCCTTGGGACATGCACAAGTGTACGTTCACTTAATCAACACTTAATGAATATAAACCATAAATGGAGATAATCTGTGACGCCCCAAAACCCGGGCGTCCGTTGACCAACCGTCATCCCATAAAAAACTTGTGGATGTCGAGTAACCCGATACCACACTATAGTGTCCCCTTTACCGAGACCCATAATTTAATAAAAGTAGGACAGAGTCTCCTTTGTACAGGGAGCTTTACCCAAAAATGCAACCTGTACAACAGATAGTAGCATGGCCCATCCAGGGCCAATTATCATATCATGACCTCTCCGGGTCCATCAACGAGTAAAAATGACCACATAGGGTTCATTTATCCATACTCAAACATTATGCATAAGGATATAATACCATAGCTCTTAAAAGTTTAATTACAATACTCTTTACACAAAAACATATATCAAAACAGTTTATTCTAATATATTTTACAAAAGTAAGAACCAAATCCATAACCCGGCTTTTTTCACAATGATGACCTCGAGTGAGCACCGTCTCCCTACACACTCCCTGTACCTGAAAGGGGGTCCCACGACGGGGTGAGCAATGCTCAATAGAGTAAACTTCTACAAAGGCTATGCCCCACCTTACTGCACATGCAATGGTTATGTCACCAAAAAAAAAAAACACATTCCAATCAAGATTATGCAAACCTAGAATGGAATTCTACATGCCATGAATGAAATGCGACTCACCATGTCCCATGTACCAAGTCCTCACCGACTCAATCAAACCCGAGTCCCAACCGACTTCTATCACACAATGCCGAAACCCATGCGTGATAAAATCCATCATTCTTGGATTATATCCGATGATCATTTTACAAAACAAATTTCATTTGTTTTTCAAACCAAAAGCTTTTTTGATGTTACACCTCAATGATCATTTATATTCAAATCATGTGTCTTTTGTATTAGCAAATTTTCTAGGGTCTCACCTAATGGATTTTGTAAGCCTTCACACTTTCACGTGGCTTTCATCGTTGGACACATATATAACTGAAACTAACAGGCTTTCACCAGAGGGTGCCTATCCCTATTTGCTAATAAATTACACATATTTCATCTTGTTTACTTTGACAAGGCAACCTAGCATGTTGTCCCCACCGCACAGCAGCGCCCACCTAATCAAACACCAAACACGGTGTTAATTATAACCATGCACTCACACCCATTTCATGCGATGTCCCGTGCATATGCAATGCGATGGGCCATTTCATGCCTATACCATGTCACATATATGATGAATGCTATATGGACAATTCTACTCATGCATATCACCCATGCATCATGGACAATTATATCAAACATAGATGTAATCTCTGCAAAATTTCATTCATGTCAATATATCATACGCGCATATATCAACATCACAATCAAATCATTACTTAGTCAAGTAACGATGCACTTTATCCTCTAGGCTAAATTATGACATAGCATGTCCATAAAATAGCCTACAACATGCCATGTAACGATCATGTCTACACACACAATTCATCACATGTCAATACATTAAACACATATTAACCTCCAATCAATTACCACCAAGCATGTCACTCAAACTCAAGCAATGACAACTTGTCCCGTAATAGACCACAAAAGAGTTCTGAACTCAGTTCAGAAACTAGTCATCTAACAGTCCCAAAATCTTGACAAGGACCATTAAACAGCCTAAGATGTAGCAATCTCAGGAAATGGACCATAACATGAGTTGTACATGTCCAATTTGGGTGATTCAAAGGCCTACATCAAGCTTACAGATGCAACTATAATTTCCATGGAGAACACTAGTCTAAATTTTTCCCATTCGTAACCAGTCCTAAAATTTGGAACAAAGGTATGGGGTCAAAACAGGCACTGTGGCACCCGAAAATGGACCATAACCTGAGATATAGAGGTCCAATTTCGGTAATTCAAAAGCCTAACCTCACTTTCACAACTTCAGCTACAATTTTCACGAAGGGAACTAGTCCAATTTACCTCATTTTCCCAACCAAAAATCAGTCCCAATACTCGACATAAAATGAAGCACCCTGAGCCGTGACACCCGAAATTAAATGGACTACAAATTGAGCTATAGAGGTCCAATTTGGTAATTAAAAAGCCTAACCTCAAGTTCACAACTTCAGATACAATTTTCATGAAGGACACTAGTCCAAATTACCTCTTTTTCCCAACCTAAAATTAGTCCCAAAACCTAGACATAGACAGTTAACAACCTAAGCTATGATAATTCCATAAATTAAATGGACCATAACTTGAGATATAGAAGTCCAATTTGGATACTTCAAAGCCTAACCTAAATTTCACAACTTCAGCTACAATTTTTATGAGGGACACTAGTCCAAATTACCTCATTTTCCCAACCGAAAATCAGTCCCAAAACTTGGACGAAAACAGTTAATAGCCTAAGCTGTGACAATTTCGGAAATTAAATGGACTATAACTTGAGCTATAGAGGTCCAATTTAGGTAATTCAAAAGCCTAACCTCAAGTTCAAAACTGTACCTACAATTGTCATGAAGGACACTAGTCAAAATTACCTCTTTTTCCCAACCGAAAATCAGTCCTAAAACCTAAACACAGACAGTTAACAGCATAAGCTATGACAATTCTGGAAATTAAATGGACCATGACTTTAGCTATAGAGGTCCAATTTTGGTAATTCAAAAACCTAACCTCAAATTCACAACTTCAGCTACAATTGTCATGAAGGACACTAGTCCAAATTCCCTTTTTTTCTAATCGAAAATCAGCCCCAAAAACTGGACATCATATAGGGTCAAAACAGGGCACTATTCCTTCATCCCAAAATTTTGCCAATCAGCCCCTTAAGCAAAAAAAGGGCTAAACTGCCCCTTATGGCATAAAACACAACCAAACAGTCCTTAGAATGGAAAATAAATCAAAGTAGGAGGAATCTCTACCTCTTGGAGCGTAGTAAAATTGAAGGAGGTCTCAAGAACACCTCCTAATCCCGAAAATTTTGATTTCTGGAAATCAAATTTTTCGGGATTAGGAGGTGTTCTTGAGACCTCTCCTTTTTGGTACCCATGCGTAGCCCTTGTCGAGTAAATGAACATTCGTTCTTGGTCCAACAAAACTCCGTAGATTGAAGAGATAAGTTTGAATTTCTTTCTTTTCTCTCCTTCTCTCTCTACGGGGAATTTTTCTTTCTTTTCTTTCCAAAGAGAAAATCAGCTCCTTCTCCCCTCTAAATCGATTTTCACTTTGACTTAAGTTCAAAGACTCAGCCTACCGCGCCACGTGTCTGCACCGGTTCAAGAATTATCCATTGGCCCCAAAACAATTTTATTTCATCCCTTCCTTGCTCAAGTTCAATTTATTTTAAATGAACTTTACTTAATTATTTTCCACTTTCGAGATTTTTTTTTCCTCAAAAATCCCGTTTTTGGGGTCCATCAGGCACCTGACGTCCCAAAAATCGTAAAAATCTTACTGTCTTATAATTTAACGAAATTCATCTAAGAAACTAAATTTTGTGAGACAAATCCAACGATGAGGTCCGTTTCGTCATCCGAGATCTAGAAAAATTCATGTTTTACAACTTATACTATAGCGGCAATTTACCGTTTTGCCCTTTTTCAAAAAAAAATCAAATTTACCAGAGTTTTACATTCTTCCCCCCTTAAAAGAATTTTGTCCCTAAAATTCACACATACATACATGTACAATCACACACACATGCAACAGTCATTTTGTATCAATGACTAAAAACATACCTTTTGCCTAAGGGATAATTGGCATGAATAGTGTCTTTGCGCTCCCATGTTGCCTATTCCACTCCTCGGTGCTTCCACAACACCTTTACTAGTCTCACAGTCTTGCCTCGTAAAACCTGATCTCGGCTATCCATAATACGCATTGGTCCCTCCTCAAAGGTCTCATCAGCATCAACAGCAAGCTCGCCCCAATCCACTACATGAATCGGATCTGGAGTGTACTTCCGGAGCATGGAGACATGGAACACCGCATGAACACCCGATAAACTTGGTGGCAAAGCCAACCGATACGCAACTGTACCCACCCTCTCGAGTATCTCAAAGGGCCCGATATACCTTGGCAATAGCTTTCCCCGCTTGCCAAACCTGACCACTTCTCTCTTAGGCATTACCTTCAAGAAGACATTATCACCCACCTCAAACTCTAGAGGTCGTTTCCATCTATCAGCATATCTCTTCTGCTAGCTCTAAGCCGTGAGAAAACGTTTTCGTATCAAGTCTACCTTCTCGGAGGTGTCTCTAACCAAATCCGACTGCGGGAGGGTCTCTTCTCCCACCCTCCGTCCAAATAAGTCGGATCGACATGGCCTCCCCAAGGCGCCTCATAGGGTGCCATCTCGTATGCTCTCTTGATAATCGTTATTGTAGACGAATTCACCAAGGGCAAATGCTCTTCCCAACTACCCTTGTGGCCCAGACACATGCCCGTAGCATGCCTAAAGTCTGATGGTCCTTCTTGACTGATCAGTCCGTCCGAGGATGAAAAGCAATGCCCATCATCAATCGTGTTCCCATGGCTCGGGCTGAAACTCTCCCAAAATGAGTCGTAAATCGATCCCAATTTGATACTCATGTAGACCGGCCACTCATGTAATCGGACAATCTCTCATATATAAAACTTGTAAAATTCCTCCAAAGTGAAGTTCATCTGCACCGCCAAAAAGTGTGCCGATTTGGTAAGTCGATCCACTATCACCCACACTACGTCATGTCCTCGCAATGTCCATGGCAAGTGGGTCAAAAAATCGATCGTGTGACATGCTGGTCTCTGGTTCCCAGCCTTTACCTGTTGACATGTGATACATCGACAAACAAAGTCTCTAACGTGTTTCTTCATCCCACTCTAGTAATACTAGCAATGAAGATCATGGTACATCTTCGTTCCACTTGGATGCACAGCAAAATGAAAGCAATCGAACTCCCTAAGGATCTCCTCTCTCAGATCTGTTAACTGGGGAACCACAACTCTTCCCCTATACCGAAACCTACCATCCGTGTGAATGGTCCAGCCTTCGTCACCTATACCCGTCTATACCCATTCCCTAATGGAAAATATCTCTGTGTCCTGTTCTTAGGACTCAATCACTCTACTCAATAGGGAAGGCGTAGCCACTAAACTCTCCAAGGTACCCTGATTCTGATCATTTTACTACAATTCGAAATGTCGTACAATCTCAATCATCTGCCACTCCCGGGAAGCTATACTAGTCAACACTCCCCATGACTTCTGGCTGAGTGCATCAGCCACCACATTTGCCTTACCAAGATGGTAATGCAAAGTGAAATCGTAATTCTTTAGATACTCCATCCACCTGCATTACCTCATGTTGAGGTCCCGCTGTGTGAAAATGTATTTTACTTATGGTTTGAAAATAATTTCGACTCTGTTCATCAGATAGGTAGTGGCACGAAATCTTCAAAGCAAAGACAATGGATGCCAACTCCATATCAAGCGTGGGGTAACTCTACTCGTGGTTCTTCAACTGTCAAGAACCATAAGCCACAACCCTCTCGGACTGCATCAAAACACATCCTAGTCCGTCCTTGGAGGCATCACAATACACTATGTACCTCTATCCCTTTTCCGAGACTATCAGAATAGGAGCTGAAGTAAGCCTCTTTTTCAATTCCTGGAATGCCTTCTCACACAAATCATTCCACTCAAACTTGACCTCTTTTCGGGTCAATCTCGTCATAGGTGCAGCTAACCGGGAGAAGTCCTCAATGAACCTCCTGTAGTACCCTGCCAATCCCAAGAAACTGTGTATCTCGAAGACTGACTTCAGTCTCTCCCAACTTATAACTGCCTTAAACTTCTCAAGGTCCACTGATACCCCCGAAGCCGATACCACGTGCCCTAAGAATCTCACCTTAGTAATCCAAAATTCGCACTTGCTGAATTTGGCATACAATTGATGTTCTCTCAAGGTCTGGAGTACAATCCTCAAGTGACCCTCATGATCCTCCTCAGACTTGGAGTAGATCAAGATGTCATCCACGAAAACCATAATGAACCGATCTAGGTAGGGCTGGAACACCCTATGCATAAGATCCATGAATGCCACTAAAGCATTCGTCAATCCGAATGGCATCACTATGAACTCGAAATGCCCATACCACGTCCTGAACGCTGTCTTAGGGATGTTTGCCTCCCTAACTCTCAACTGAGATAACCGGTGCCGAGATCTATCTTAGAGTAGACCCGTGCCTCTCTTAGTTGATCAAACAAATCATCAATCCTCGGCAAAGGGTACCTATTCTTGATAGTAACCTTATTCAATTGTCGATAATCTATGCATAGCTGAAGAATATTACCCTTCTCCTTAGCCAACAAAACCGGAGCGCCCCAAGGTGAAGTGCTCGGTCTAATAAAACCCCTGTCTAACAATTCTTGCAATTGGACCTTGAGTTCCTACAACTCAGCAGGCGCCATTCTATGCGAAGTCATAGAAATAGGCGATGTACCAGGGTGTAACTCGATGGTTAAGTCTACATCCCTATACGGAGGTAATCCCAATAGTTCATCTGAAAAAAAACATCCTCATACTCACAAACCACTCGAGGTATACTCAACTCCTGTCTCGCCTCGTCTTCCAAGGTAAGGCTTGTCAGCTAACCCCTCAACTTCCTGTGCCACCTAGAGTCATACACAGCTCAAGGTAAAGCGTCATGCTTATCCCCTTGAAACATAACACAAATACCGTCGAATGTGTAAGAGGTAACTCTCTTGCGATCACAATCTATGACAACTCGGTGTGCCGTCAACCAGTCCATCCCAAGGATGACATCAAACTCCAACATGTCCATGACCCTGAGGTCCACAGTGAGTAGAACCCCTGGGATCTCTAACTCATAATCCCAACATATCTGATTAATGTTCACCCTAGTTCATAGGGGAGAACTCACATGAATCGACTTTTTCAAGGTTTCAACGTCTAAGCTCAAATCTCACTTAACTTTAACACCCGCCTCTTGGGTGTTCAATGCATTGTCCACCTCCCTCTCAATGGCCATAGCTGCCTTGACTGTCAAATCTATGTCTTGTAGGAGGAGTCCGACAATTTTACCCCGGATGGACAATTTCAGACCATCCTCAAACTTTCTCACTTTGCCCATGTCTGTGGCTACATAATTATCAGCAAAACGGGCTAATTAAGTGAACTTAGCCACGTATTCAACGAGCACTGTCATCGTCCCTTGTTTTAGTTCTAAGAACTCCCGAGCTTTTGCATGTCGAGTAGACGCCAGGAAACACTTGTCCATAAAGAGCTCACGGAACTCTTCCCATGTCATTGCCTCCAAGTTCCTTGAGGCTTTGACCCAATCCCACCATACTAGGGATTTACCCTCTAGTTGGAATGCAGCTAGCCTTATCCTAATGGCATCGGAGGTGATCTCCATAATCTCTGAGATCCCTCTCCTTGTCTAACTAGTAGTGCATGTGCCAACTACTAATAAACCTCACATCCTGAACTAATCCGTTCATTCATTTTCCGAACCCCTAAGGTAATGTTCTCTAACCCTAGTGTTCCTCTTTTTCCATATACATTTTACCATGTATATAATTCACACAATACATATCACACCCAAGGTTATGTTTTCTAACCCTAGTGTTTCTTTTTTTCCATATACATGTATATAATTCACACAACACAAAATCATGCAGCATATTAAGCACTAAACATGAAAATGCACAATGAATGCAATGGTCTAAACCCATGTCCATCAAGTCCTAGGTAATCGCATACCTACGCTCTGATACCAAGTTGTGACGCTGGTATCAGATGCACCATAAATGTCCTGGCCTAGGCCTATGCCCTTCAAGCCCTAGGTACTCATATACCTAAGCTCTGATACCAAGCTGTGATGCTGGTATCAGATGCACCATAAATGTCCTAGCCTAGGCCCATGCCCCTCAAGCCCCAGGCACTGTGATACCTAAGCTATGATACTGCCAGACGCCCCAGCACCCGGGGTCCACACCAATCGTTAACCCATGGAAAACTTGTGAATGTCGAATAACCTGATACCACACTATTGTGTCCCCTTTACCGGGACCCATAATTTAATAAAAATCAGACAAAGTCTCCTTTGTACAGGGAGCACTACCCAAAAATACAACCTGTACAACAACTAATAGCATGGCCCATCCGGGGCCAATTATCATATCATGACCTCTCTGGGTCCATCTACGAGTAAAAATGACTACATAGGGTCCATTTATCCATACTCAAACATGTCGCACAAGGGCTATACCAATAGTCCCAGAGTGATCACAATACTTTACACGAAAACATATATCAAAACAATTTGTTCTAATATATTTTACAAAAGCAAGAACCAAAGCCACAACCCGGCTTTCCTCACAATGGCGGCCTCAAGTGAGCGTCTTCTCCCTGCACACTCCCTGTACCTGAAAGGGGGTCCCATGATGGGGTGAGCAATGCCCAATAGAGTAAACTCCTACAGAGGCTACTCCCCACCTAAGTGCACATGCAATGGTCATGTCACCAAAAAAACACATTCCAATCAAGATTATACAAACCTAGAATGGAATTCTACATGCCATAAATGAAATGTGACTCACCATGTCCCATGTACCGAGTCCTCACCGACTCCATCAAACCCGAGTCCCAACCGACTTCTATCACACAATGCTGAAACCTATGCGTGATAAAATCCATCATTCTTGGATTACGTCCGATGATCATTTTACAAAAAAAATTCCATTTGTTTTTCAAACCAAAAAGCTTTTTGGATGTTACACATCAATGATCATTTATATTCAAAATCATGTGTCTTTTTGTGGGTAACGAATTTCCGGGGTCTCACCGTAGGCTTCACAAGCCTTCCTACACTTTCACTAGCTTTCACCGTTGGACACATATGTATAACCAAAACTAACAGGGCTTTCATCCGAAGGGGTGTCTATCCCTACTTGTTAATACCCAACACATTTTCATTTTTCGTTTCCACTTTGACCCTGCGACCCTGTTGGACATTGTCCCACCATACCAAGCCCACCCAATCAAACACCAAACACAGTGTTGATTATAATCATGCACTCAAACCCATTTCATGCGATGTCCCCATGCATATGCAATGCGACGTGCCATTTCATGCCTATACCATGTCACATATATGATAAATGCTATATGGACAATTCTACTCATGCATATCACCCATGCATCATGATACTATGGCATCTAACATGCATGTAATCTCCGCAAAATTTCATTCATGTCAATATATCATACGCGCATATATCAACATCACAATCAAATCATTACTTAGTCAAGTAACAACGCACTTTATCCTTTAGGTTAAATTATGACATAGAATTTCCACAAAATAGCCTACAACATGCCATGTAATGGCCATGTCTGCAGACACAATTCATCACATGTCAATACATTAAACACATATATTAACCTCCAATTAATTATCACCAAGCACAATACCAAACTCAAGCAACACAACTTCTGATTCCAAGATCGCTAGGCATAGAGATGCCCACAAAATATTCCACACAACAAGCCATAATAGACCACTTAATAGTTTCAAACTCAGTTTAGAAACTAGTCCCCTAACAGTCCCAAAATCTTGACACAAACCATTAAACAGCCTAAGTTGTAGCAGTCCCGGGAAATGAACCATAACTTGAGCTATACAGGTCAAATTTGGGTGATTTAAAAAGCCTACATCAATTTTACAAATGTAGCTATAATTTCCATGGAGAACACTATCCAAATTCTCTTTTCCCAACTGGAAATCAGTCACAAAATCTAGATAGTGTGGTCAAAATATATAAATTATGGCAAACATTCTAGAAAATTGGACATAACCTAAGATATAGAGGTCTAATTTGCAATTCAAAAGCCTAACCTCACTCTCACAACTTAAGCTACAATTACACTGAAGGACACTAGTCTAAATTAATTTTTCCCAACCAAAATCAGTCCCAAAACTCTAGACACAAATAGTTAACAAACTCTGTCGACAATTTCAGATATTAAATAAACCATAACTTGAGTTATAGAGGTCCAATATGGGTAATTCAAATGTGCCTAACCTCAAGTTCACAACTTCATCTACAATTTCAGTGAAGGCCACAGTCCAAATTACCTCTTTCCCAATCAAAAATCAACCTAAACCTAATAAATAGTTAACACTCTGTCGGATAATTCCATAAATTAAATGAACATAACTC
Organism: Tetrastigma voinierianum; assembly: GCA_016808115.1. NCBI lineage: Eukaryota > Viridiplantae > Streptophyta > Magnoliopsida > Vitales > Vitaceae > Tetrastigma > Tetrastigma voinierianum. The sequence continues at coordinate 839,033 of JAEQBH010000541.1, read as the reverse complement.
AGCTTATGAGGTCCAATATGGGTAATTAAAAAGCCTAACTCAAGTTCACAACTTCAGCTACAATTGCATGAGAGGGACACCAGTCCAAATTACCTCTTGGCCCAACCTAAATCAATCCCAAAACCCTGACACAAAACAACTAATGCCCTGCTTTTGATAATTCACCAAATGGACCATAACTTGAGCTATAGAGGTCCGATTTGGATAATTCAAAAGCCAAACCTTAATTTCACAACTTCAGCTACAATTTTCTTGAAGAACACTAATCTAAATTACCTCTTTTTCCCAATCGAAAATCAGTCCCAAAACCTAGACACAAACGCTAATGTACTTGCCGGACAATCTGAAATTAAATGAATGAAACCTGAGCTATAGAGGTCTAATTTGGGTAATGCAAAATCCTAACTCAAGTTCGCAACTTCAGCTACAATTGTCATGAAGGACACTAATCCAAATTACCTCTTTTTCCCAACCGAAAACCAGTCCCAAAACCTAGATACAAACAGTCAACAGCCTAAGATGTGACAATTCTGGAAATGAAATGGACCATGACTTGAGCTAGAGGTTTTCGATTTGAGTAATCTAAAAGCCTAACCCCAAGTTCACAACTTCAGCTACAATTGTCATGTAGGACACTAGTCCAAATTCCTCTTTTTTCTAATCGGAAATCAACCCCAAAAGTTGGACATCAATAGGGTCAAACAAGGCACTATTTCATCCCAAAATTACCGAACAGCCCTTAGGCAAAAATGGCCAAACAGCCCCTTAGAGCATAAAACATAACCAAACAGCCCTTAGAATGGAAATAAAACCAAAGTAGGAGGAATCCCTACCTCTTGAGAGTAGTAGAACAAGGAGGTCTCCAAGAACACCTCCTAACTCCGAAAAATTTTGATTTCCCAAAATATCCTCCTTAGATCTTAGGTGAAATCCCTCCTTTTGGTACCAATGCTGTAGCCCTTGTCTAGTAGATGAACTTTCTGCTCTGGCTCCGACGACCCCAAATCACTGAATCTATAGATCGAAGAGAGAAGTTTTAATTTTTCTTTTCCATCGAAAGTATGCCCTTTCCCCAATCTGATTTTCATTTCGACTTGCTTCCAAAACTCGCCCACATCGTACACTGCCTGCGACTCTGTCCGAGTTCGTTTCTGTCCCGAAACAATTTATTTCGTCTCGGTTCAAGTTCAATTTATTTTAAATGAACTTTACTTAATATATTTTCCACTTTCGAGATTTTTTTTTCTCAAAATCCCCGTTGGGTCTACACCCGACGCCCGAAAATCAGAAAATCTGATTGTCTCTAATAAAAATTTGTTCGATAACTAGATTCATGAGACGAATCCAACAAAGAAGGTCCGCTTCATTATCCAAAATCTAGAAAATTTTCGGCTTTATAACTTATAATATAGCGCAATTTACTCAGATCACATTTTTCTGAAAAATTCAAATTCTACTTGGTTTTACCCAATCAACCCCGGGAATCTTTCCTTGAGTTATATTATCGATATTACTTCATTCCTTGTGAGCAGACATTGATCACACCCTGTTTTATTTTGTTTTGTTTTGTTTTTAGTTTAGTTTAGGAAACCCTTTTTTTTACCCAACCATCGAGTCGCTCAAATAGTGAACGACTTCAGTAGCCGGAGTACTCAATCCTCACTAAAACCATACCTTCCATATGGGATCAATATCTAGACTCTGTTAGTTCATCGTATTACTTGTGTGACCATATCTGCAGAAAATCACAACACTTATCAAGAAAGAAATGAAATAATAATTTTTCATTATTAAATATTCTTGTATTTTTCAACTTTCAAGATTTGGGTTGATAGACTATGGTGATCGAAAAGTGCAAAAGACACAAATTCCCTAATTATTAGCAATTAAATGTTGAATTAGTTGAATGTTAATAAAGTAATTTTTTTAAATAAATAATAAAATGATTTGTAATATGTAACTACATAGATCAGGAGTTTTTTTCTTTGATAAAGCAATGACAGGTTTAGAAAGAAGTTCTTCTTCCAACAATTGTCCTTCATTTCTTGCAAGGTCTCCACACAGTGTCAACGTAATTGTATCAAGACTGTAAATAAATGAGTAAAAAGAAGAGTTGTAAAGATAAATTTATTATATTATAATATTGTAATAACTAAAATAAATTTATTTTAGAAGAAAAATTATTTTCAAAGTGAGATAAGATGAATACCATGAATTCATGAGTATAACATTATGTAGATAGTGTCACTAAGAGCTCCAATTTTCTTTATCAACATAAGAGGTTCAACTTTCACAACAACATCTATTATATCTACAAATATCATATGAAAAATTAAAATTACAATATCTCAAAAAAAATAAAAATGTATTTATTGTTGTTGTTAAGTACAGTAGGTGATACAACAATTACTACTACAAAACATACTTACCATATTAGATTATTAGCCTCTCTAGATGCTGAAGGTCCTTAAGGTTGATGAATTATATAGAAAATATGATACACTAATTCATCAGTTGAAGCCTCCTCAACCAACTATGAACATATAAATATAAACTCAAGGGAGCTGCCACATTTAAAAAGTTATATTCATTTGCTTTGCTAATCCATTCGATATGATATATGTTTTCCTTTACTAAAAACATTCTCGAACATATCAACCATATCATTGAAGAAAATAGCTTGCATTTGTGTTCCCTGTAAGAGATTAAAGAGATATTTTTAACACAATTTTAATACGTTAAAAAGTGAATAAAAAAGTATATTCAAAAAGTCACATAAGATTAAATATAGGGGAAGTACACTATAAAGCAAATTTCATCAAACCTTATCATCCATTATAATTTTTTCTTCAAATTTTCCTCTGAGCTATTTGAATTTTTATAATGCTCGGATCTATTCTCACTAAGCACAAGGACTTTTATAGTCCAATCAATATGAAAAGGCTTATAAGCTAAGAGGAATAAAATATTGAGTATCCATATTTAGTAGACATGATTCCTCTATAGAAAAGAGAAAATAAAATTTTAATTTGAGCAAAGTAGGAAACTATGGAACAAATACACTTTTTTGAGGGAATTCTTAAAAGTAATAGAAACTGATTTTATATCTTTTATACACGATTTCAAATAGTATATTTTTATATTAATTTGAAAAACACGATTAGATAAATTTCTTAATAGAAATAGTTTTTGAAAATATGTTCAAAATAATTTTTGATAATTTATTTAATTACTTTCACTTTTTTTCATTAACCATGAATTGGAAGACCTCAAATAATTGCTGGATGGATATAAAGATATGATTGATAATAAAACTTATATAAAGTTTTATTTAAAATGTAAAAATAAATTATTAAGATTTTAAGTTTCCAACATTTTTGTTTTAAATTAAATATATATTTTAAACTCCTTTAAATTAAATCAGAATTTAGTGTGGCAAGTGTAAGTAAATTATGTATGATAAACAACATTAAATTATACTTATTACTCATGACATTAATATCTTTTGGTGGTTTCGAAACCTTTGGCTATGATCGTTACTCATTAATTTCAAACATGAAAGTAAAGACACTGAAAAGTGCTATTAAGGATATTTTAATATTTATGAAATATGAGATAAAAACATATTTATGGAATACAGATAAAAAAATAAGGTAATTTTGAGATAGTAAATACAAATAAAGTATATAAATGGTAAGAGTAGTTATAGAATAGACTATTATATACTCAAAATTAATAAATTATTTTATTTATTTTTAAATTTGGCTATTGTTTAATTATTTATTTTTAACTTTCCCTATATAAAATATGGATACTTTTTTTTTTATGCATTTGTTAGTGTTTGTAATTGTAAATATAATTTAAAAATATTTTTTAAGATAAAAACATTTTTCAAACTTTAGGAAAATATTAAAAATGTTTTCTAAAGCACTTGAAAGTGATTTAAAAAAAATCAAGCATTTCAAAGTAATGTACCTAATATTTATTAAATATACCATATTTGTTTTAGAAATACTGAAATCTGATTATAAACATTTTAAAATCTATATATCCAAAACAATAACTATGAATTAAAAGAACTTTTGGTTTGATTTCCAACTATTTAACAAAGAAGATGAATATATAAGAATAATTGAATATAATGAGATTGGAATATATAAGAGGAATTGAATTATAACAATATGAGAAAAGGGTATTTGAATATTTATGGAAGAAGATAAATATAAAAGTAAAGAAAATAAATGACAATAAATCTCATGAAACTGATCGAATAAATATAGTATCATATTATTATGTCGAGGTATTAAAATGTTAATAAAAGATTTGAAATTGGAAAGTGTAAAACATGCGTTAAACTTTAAGTTTTGAAACTCTTACCTTACCTTATTTAAAGAACATAAATATAGAAAAGTAATAAATCCAGTGAAACTGTTGAAATTAAAAAAGGATTGATTTGGTATAATATTCTTATATTAAGAGAATTCAAAATATTAATGAAAATATATTGTTTTATTTAAGGTAAATAAAAATCAAAATTAAGGATAGTTTTGAAATTGAGAAATGTTTTCCGTACGCACTTTTAAGAGTAGTATAAATAGATAGATTTTAAACAAAAAGGTAACTGTTATATACTATTATTCCAACTTTGTTTTGCTAAATATAAATAAAAGAAAATGATTAGAATGGTAATAATGACAAATAAGAAAAAAAAATTAAATTAAAGATATGAAATGAGGTGAGTCTTCAAGCGGAGAGAAAAAGTCGAGACAAAAAAAAAAGAGTGAAGGAATATAAAGTCAAAGAATATCAAAAGTATGCATGGGGAGTATTAAAAGAATATCAAAAGTATGCATGGGGAGTATTAAAACATTAAAAGTAAAGACTAAAGATATGGTACTTGCACTTTGTTGAGTTTGGTATTTATTATTTATTTTTTAACTTACTTCACCCTTTGATTTGATTGAGGGTCCCTAAATTTGGGGAAGTCTTAAAAATCAATGATTAAAGGGGCAATGCATCATCATTAGACCTCCAATTCAAATTACTCAATAACAAAATATTTCAAATTTCAATCCTAGGACTAAAAAGGAAAAACCTAGCGGCTCCTTTCCTTAAGAAAATTTGTTTTTTCAACCCTTTTTCTTTAAGTAAGAAAGAAGGTGATTATTGATATAATTCTAATCTAATCATATAACTCTAGTCCAGGTCCAGGCTACCTAAGTACTAATTTAACAGCTCGAAAACAAAAACAAAAATTCAGTCAATCAACCCAATAACTCAACAATATTTGACGCCACAATGGACAGTCCATGCACCACCTTATTCTCAGCAACCATGGGTGATTTATCAGGAACAAATTGCTGCTCGCATGTATCTGCGCTGGCGGCCGCGGCCGCTGCCTTTTGTTTGGAGACTCCGAAGTTGTTGGAGTCCAGAGCAGTGATGGCGGCCGGCAGATGCCTCGTCACAGTTCCCTTATATTCCCAATGCACGTGCTGTAGGATCTGTACAGTTAATGGGGTCGGAGGTACTTGAACAGCTTCCACGTGCACTAGAGTTTGTTGGGCCTTGGCCAAGGCCAGCTCGAGGGCAGTGTGGGCTATGGGCCTTTGATATCTGTAATGGAGGGAGCAGAGATTGAAGGTTTTGAAAAGCAGCACAGGATCGAGGGACTGAGGGGTGGAGAAGAAGAAGAAGAATAAGAAGAAAAAAGGCCATGAAAGAGAGGTCATTGGTATCTTCATGGTTGAAGGATGATGGTAGAAGAATTGGCACAAAAGTTTGTGTATGATGCGGTTAGAATTTCTTATATAGATACATTGGTTTAAAAGTATCTTGAAGTATTAGTCAAAATGCTACCATTTTCACTCATGGGTAATAAACCAAAAGAGTTTCTTTTATATATTTGGGATTTTAAATAAAAGATGTTAGCTCTTATAAATAACTTTTAGATTTTATTCTATACTTAAATCCAAAAGTTATTTGGCAAAAGTAACATTTTATTTAAGGCAGATAATAAAAAAGAACTTGAAAACCCTATTTTGGAAATTTTGACTCTTCATCAATTTTTGGCTTTATTTTGGAAAAAATACTCTTCTTGTTTTTTTGTAAAATAACTCATTATTTTAAGATATAACGTATGCAAATATATGAAATAGAGAATGATTTTTCATGGTTTTTCTAAAATGGGTGATTTTTCGTGAAAAAATATTTACAATTTTAGAGTGTTTTATCCAAATATTTCTTTGTTTAAAATAAAAAAGAGATATAAAAGTTATTCAGAACTAACTTTCAAAAGTAACTTTGAAAATATCATCATTTTGGACAAAAATATGGCTCTGAAATGTAAAGATAAAGCTCTATATTATAATTATATCCTATGGGTATTTTGTTTAAAAGAGTGCCTGCATCTTGACCCCCTCCCCCCCCCTTAAAGCAGGCATGTTAGCTACCCATCACGCCTAGCCTGCCAGACCTGTTCAACGCGCCATGTCGAAATGACCGACCCAACTTTGCATGAGCTTAACTGGTCAACATGCAGGGCTATGCCGGTCCACTTAAAAAATGGGTCGAGTCGTGCAAGTCAAATGTTTGGTCCGGCATGACCCATAAGCCTGGCTATCGGGCGCGGTCTGATTTGCGGGTCAGGCCGAATAAGCTGGCCCATTTTAAATTTTGTTTTGTAATTAAATCAATTTTTTTTAAAAAAAAAATTATATTTAGTTTGTAATTGTATAATTTGTAGAAATTCTAATTTTTTATTTTTAAAACTAAGAAAAAATATATATTTATATTTATGTTTTTCAAAATAACAAGAAATTTAAAATATTAGAAGATAAAAGAAAAGAAATATAAAAAAATACGATTCTTATATTCAAAATTTCAACAAACTACAAGAAAAAAGTTGAGAATTGCATTACTATAGTCTGAGTATTATCCTAAACTAGGTTGGCACCCACCCAACTATCAATTATATGCATTACTCAACCTTTTAAAATGAGTCACATTTAATACATTTAAATAAAAAAGACAACATATAGTTCTTCAATTTTCATATGCTTTATTCTTCATCTTCATTAATCTCTTCAACATCTTGGTCTTGATTGATATCCAAACGCTCGAGTTCATGTCTACAATCATCTACCCAACTTTGGAGCCCCATGTGTCCTTCTTCCCAATCCTTCAAACATGTCAAGGCTTCAAGCATTTCTAGTGTGAGGCTTGTTCTTCTATCTTCAATCATATTTGCTGCAATAGAAAAAGCAAATTCTGATGCTACAGTAGACATCGGTGGGGTTAGTTGATCACGTGTCATTTTATATAGCACAAGAAATGTGGATTCTTGAGATTTCCACCATTTCATAATATCAAAAAAATTTATTTCATCATGGGATAGGTATGACAAGTAATCAGTATCTAAATATTTTGAAAGATCAAACATACTTGAAGAACTAACTAATTGCATGAAGAATTGATCATTTCCAAATGTAAATGAAGTTGTAGTACTTGAAGAGACACTACCATATTTAGACTCATAATATTTATATATGGTGCTTAATTGTTCATATACTAAGTCCTCTGGTTTAGGTGGTTGGTTCATACACTCAGTTATGAAATTTAAAATGTTTTCAGCTTCAACTTTAACCATTGGATCCATACAAGTGAAGCAACAAAAAGTTGTGAATATTTTTCCAATATTTCAAAAATTTATTTCCATTTTTCACATATTTCCAACAAAAATGTTCATATCTTTATTGTTTAAACACAATACTTATATTGCAAATACACATAAGTGAAGTTATACAAGATAGGTATATATACAAACAGAACATAAGTTAGTAGAATCAAAACTTTCAAGGACTTTAAAAGCAAAACCTTTCTCCAATCATATGAAGTTATTTTAATTTCACCTAGCTATCATTAACATAACTGATAATAGGTTATCATACTCTACACAAAATTTTAACATTAGGTATGTAGAATTCCAACGATAACGCATATCACGAAGGAATTTTCTTTTTTTAAACCAATCGATTTACATAAGGCATAAAATTTCAGAATCTACTGGGACAGTATAAGAAATTGTAAAGACACCGAATATTCACTATCAGGGAGTTATTAATGTTAAACCATATTAACTAAATTTATTATAGTAACAAACACATCTCACATGGAATATTTCATTTAGTAGGCCTCCTCTAACTGTTCTTATAAATAAATCTATGGCACTTGTATTGTTTGAAGCATTATCAAAAGTAATACTAAAAAATCTTTCTCAGATGTTATACTCTCTAAAAACACTGCCTTAGATTCATATATGGTAGATCCATCATGCAGATGATATATTATACGAAAACCTAATACTTTCTTTTTTAATTTCCAATTTGAATCTGTATAATGTGATGTCACACATGTGAAATGATCATTACTTTGATTAGTCCATATATCTGAGGTCACTGGTATAATACCATTATGCTCATTAAGTTCTTGGATTATTAATTGTTTAGTAGTTTTATAATTGTTAATTATATCATTACGCATAGTAGTCCTAGGAATTCTTTGAAATGCTAGTTGGACAAACTTTTGAATGAAATTTACAAATTTAAGATCATATGCAAATGTCATTGGTAGGTTCATACTAGCTACCATGCTAGTAAACCCATTTCTCTCACAAATTTTTTGATCATATATAAAAGTGATCAATTGAAACAAACTAGATCCTATCTCACTTGGATTTAATTGGGACTGTGTAGGATCTAATTAATCTGTTTTTGGTACATTGTTCGGCATGTCTTTAAGGTGACTTGTGTCAACATAGCTTTGCAACTAGTATGTTTTTTTTACAATATTTACATCTCCGCTGATCTTCTACCTCCTCTTATATATTTTTTTATTTACTAGACAAAAGTGCTTCCATACTACTTAATGTACATCTACTGTATCTAAATCTTTGCTCTGTAGATCTGGGTTGGGGAAGGTTAGAGAGTTGGTTAGAGTGAAACAAGAGATCAGTGGGAGTGGGATGATCTTCAAAAGGATTAAATTCATTATATTCATCAATACTATAGTCAAGGTTTTCAACATCTAGGTAATGAAGATCCATTTTTAATTCTAGGAAAAAAATTAAGAAATGTAGAAGATAGAATAGAACAATTAAATTAAAATATAGAATTTAAAAAATAAATGAAATAACTAAATTATAAATACCTCAACCTTGTGATGATGAACAATTCTACACTTAGTAAATATCTTGATGAAGTTTTCCATTACAGAACTTGTAGAGAATTTTAACTTAGAGAATTGTAGAAAGAGAGTTAGATAGAAGTGTAAAGAATGTGAAGATATTTATAGAAAATCATTTGTAAGTCATTTACTTATTTACCCTTAAAAGTAGTCGTTATATAGTTCTTGAAATGGGTATTATATAAGTATTAGACATGAAAAGTAATAGTGAGTGATTTACTTATTTATCTTTCAAACTATCAGTTATATAGTTGTTATGAGGGCTATTATAAAAATTTCACATGCAAAAGAAAAAAAAACATAAACGTTAGACTTTTTTACCCCTCAAACTAGTCGTTATATAGTTGTTGAGAGGGGTATTATTGATAATTTTATATGAAAAAGAGAATCGACATAGCCGGGCTGGTCGGCATGGCACGCGAGCTGGCACTTTGACTCCAAAGACGATCGCTTCCTTTGGGTCGTGTCACCATCGCTACCATATTAGACCTGTAGGTCGTGCCACATGCTAAAATGTAGCGATCCGACTTGTAGGATGTCCAAATTTCAAGTGATAGAGGCTCATCAAGCCTAAACAAGCATAAGACATAGGTTAAAGGGGTCCCATCGAGTCCCATTAATTGAGACAGTTTACTACCTTGAAATTACAATGTAATAAAAGAAAAAACGGCTTAACTGTAAAAAGCTCATTCGCATATATAATAACCCAAAGTTGTCTTTCAAAAATCAAACTCACGCGTATGTGTCTATTACTTTTAAAATTATCTTTGATATTTTGTGTCATTTGAATAAGTTATATTTTTACATATTTATTTTGGATTGTAAAATTTTAATGGATTGTAACATAAAATTTACTTTCATCAAGAACCGTGTAAATGGCTATCAACTCAAAAGTTCATGTACATTTAATTTTAAGAAATTACTTTCATCAAGGAATATAACCGTGTAAATTGTAATTGACAATCAACTCAAAAGTCCATGTACGTTTAACTATAGTTCGATTAGGAAATTCCAAAAATATTTACAAAGATGACTTTCTTGCAAAGTAACTCAAAATATTAACTAAATTTCCTTGTATGATAACTAAATTCTATATTGACATTTTGTCTCATGTGACGATATATCTGAATTCTCAGGGGCCTTTTTGTACCTCTTTTTACATTTTAAAGAGGGATGTTAATCCAAAAGTTTTTTGCATTTAAAAGAAATACCTTAATTTTGAAAATAGTGCATGGATTTGTAAAGATTATCTCTTTTATATTCCCTAACAAAAAAAGATACATGGATAAGTCAAAAAGCCAAAAATGATAATTAGCATTAAAAGCTGGAGGCCAAACTCACTATAAATACCCACAAGTTGTCTTTCAAATCATCACAACCTACACACCATCTGTCTCTCATCTTCTTCTTCTTAAAAAAAAAATGAGATCATCTATATTTCTTGTCTGTCTGATGTGTTCTTTCTGACACAAATCAATGTGTCAATCCAAGCCGATTTGGTGACGATACATGCAAGCAAACACCTAACAACGATCTCTGTGTGAGCACTTGCATGGAGTGACCCACGTAGCTCTACTGCTGACGTGGTTTAGCCATCATCATGCAGGATACTATCAAGGCCACCAAGGCGACAGCCACTGGCCCAAATCAATACCTTGTTGGGCTCCAAACCCGGACCCTAAAACGAAAAACGGTTAGACGGTTGTTTGATGATTTATAGTAATGAAATTTTTGAAAACACTGATATTCCACTGTGCAATGGAAGGTCTCCAGAAAGGTAATCTGAAAATCGCAGAACAATCTACAATGCTGCTAACGATGCTGACAGGTGCGAGGGAGCATTCGCTGGGGCTTCTCCCATTACTTTTCAATTACAACTTCACTGACCTCTCTAATATCGCTTGCCATTATCAACCCTCTTGTTCCTGTTTCGAGCTTGAGCTGAGGATGACTCCCAATGAATGGGTTGTATATTAACTTTAAATAATAATTATTTTGAAACAATCAATGTTTCAAAGCCCATATTTGTTGTAGTTCAAATTTTCAACCTTTTAGGTTCATATTTGTTACGGTTTGATCGGGGACATGCCTAGCAAAATTTATATTGCAGGATGTAAACCATGAAAAAATTTATGGTGTTTTCTTCCTTACATCCTGTCAATGAGGTTCAAATAGAGCTTGTTTTCGATGGATTACAGAGGCTGTCACATAATCCACATCTCTTGAAGCAACATTGAGGGCTTCTTCAAGGTTATCCCCAAATAAAATAAAACAAAGAAAAATCACACACAATTTACAAATTATGCCAGAAGATTCAGCTGACAAGAATTCAATCTAATACTAATATGAAACCAACAGGTACTAACCCTTTGGTTGATCATATGAAAAAGATTTTCAAATGTTATTTGTAAACTAATGTCTTTTAAAAATAACCATGAAAATGTCATAATTTTGAACATAAATGCATTATAACTGTTGGATGTAGTAAATAAAATTAATGATATTCATTGAACAATTAATTAAAATTCTATATTAGCTAAGAGGTTTGCATTCCAAAAGGCCATGCCCTCCTTATATAAAAGTTGTCGGGGTATTTCAGAAAGTGAGGGTGTCTCAAAAAGGTCATCGAGTCTCGAGTTTTCCTCTCTTTCGTTCTCTTGTCGGTGATAAAGCAAACACATCATCGTCACCCCGAGTGGCGCAGTGCTTTTTGCCAACCATTCGACACCCGCTTTGATCCCTGCGAGACAAATGCCTCGTGAATCTCAGCAACCAACGGAGAAGGCGTAATTTGTCTTAAGGAAATTGTGAATTTTACAAGACTCCGGTTGTTTTCTCAAACTTTGCTATATTCTCCTTCGCTCTATTGATTTAATTTATTTTGGTTTTTTTGAATAACCACATAAATATTATGTGTATATTGCTTGGAATGTCCAAACAATTGGTTTATGCGTTCCCAAGTCTCTACAACAAGGAGACAATTTCTTCTAACAATAACTATATTCATAAGGGCATTTTTGTTCAAAAGAATTGTCATTTTGTACTTTTTTGGATTTAAAAAAAATGTTAAGTATTGCAAATAGCTTTGACGTGCCTCCATATATACCATTTATCTTTTTTATGCTAGGAAAGAGATTGAAGCATATAAAGTCTCATTTGGTAACTAAAAGAGAGAAATATCGATATATTGGATGATGAAATCTCTAAATATTTATTTAACATTGTGATTTTGGGTAATGGTTAAAATCTTGAAAAATATTATCATATTTTATTTTAGAAAAATGCAACTATTTTTTATTATATTATGGTTAAATTAGAAAAAATATATATTTATTATCCGACAATTGTGACTATTTTCAAAAATGATTTATTTGGAAAGGGATGTAAATGTTAACATTTTTTCTTAATATATATCTTTCGCCCAAGGAATGTTCATATTTAATATCTAACATATATTCTTTCTACTTCAAATTTTGATTATAGAAATAATTTTATTAAATAAGTTTTTATTTTATATTATAAAAACTTTGTGATGATTTGAAAGAAATCTTTGGGGTATTATTTATAGTGAGTTTGGCCATTTAATGGTGATTTCATGTATCTTTTATTTTTGGGAATATTAAAGGATAAACTTTTGAAATGGTACTAATCCACAGTTATTTATAAAATTAATGTCTTTCTTTAGTACAAAAAAAAAAAAACTTCTGGATTACTCATTTTTTTTATATCTAAGCACTGATCATAATATAATAAACTATTTCTACCCCTCTCCACTCCCTATGTCCTGCTAGGCACCATGGACACTATCCTTCTTTTAAATGTAAGAAGAGATAAAAAAAAACATGAGAAGAGATACAAAAACATACTTTTCAGACAAAAATGACCTATATGATTTTATAAAAAATGTGGGAATGAAACAAAATGCCAATAACAAATTTAGTTATACTTTTCTAAGAGGTCATTCATGCAACTATTTTTGGGATTTGCTACTTTTTATTCAATTTCTCAAAATTAAACATACATTGACTTCTAGTTGATTGTTGGTTACAATCAGATTCCTTGATCAAAGTAATTAGATGTAATTTAGATTACAAGATAAATTATTTACCATATATATATATATATATATATAGAAAACAAAATTGAAATTATAAATAAAAATTTTATTTAATAAAATTATTTCTATAATAAGGATTTGAAATTGGAAAGAATATTTAAGGTTTATTAAATATGAATTATTTCCTTAGGCGAAAGATTTATATATATGTTGAGAAAAATCCAAACATTTATACCTCTTCCAAGTATATAATTTTTCAAAAAAGTCAAAACTTCTCTACATAATAAAATATATTTTTCTAATTTAATCATATTATAACTTTTTTTATATTTATTCATTTTGCATTATATCGTTATCAAGTGTAGTAATTGAAAGTTGCATATACGACATCCTAAACATTTTTCTAATATGGAAACATGAAAAGAAATAGGATATTAATTACATACCTCCAACAATTGATTTTCTGAAAGCCTGAAACTAGATCACAAAGAACCAACCCGTATAACCTTTTCGCTTTCCCTTACTTTGATCTCTCGAATTGATGGAATTCTCAAGGAATGAATGAAGTTTTTTTTATGTAATAAAACAGTAAGAGAGGACCCCTTTATATTTGCTTCTGAAAGGTTACCACTTTAAACTTTCAAATTTCAAAATTTCAAAAGTTGAAACTTTTCAAAAGGGTTGCACCATTTCAAAATCTTATAAACCTTACATTCTCGTGACTGCGGCAATCATTAATAAAACCTTTGAGTTAACAAAATACATGAATCATAGAGATAAGTCCTCCAATAATGAGTATTATCAACTATGTATCACAATGCATTTTGATTCTTAATTACTTAATGTGGTAACAAAAACTTAATGAATAAACCCTATGTTTATTCTAGGTCCAAATGAAATATACTTTCTCAAATGAATTAAGTGCACATGAAAATGAGAAAATAACCGTTTGTATAAGAATCAAGGAACTAAAATGAATACATACAATTGCTAAAGAGGAAACAACTCTAGCCCTGTCTACATGATCCCCGCTGAATTTCATGGGTGGCATGCCTTTAGTCAAAGGGATATTGAGTCATCATCAACTCAAAAGATAATATGCTCAATGACCACTTGTTTTTCCTTAACATGTTCTCTAATGGCTAAGTATTTGATGTCGATGTGCTTGCTTCGACTCCCACTCTTATTATTCTTAGCCAAGAACACTGCAGCTGAGTTGTCACAAAAAATCCTCAATGGCCTAGAAATATAATCCATAACTCTAAGCACATAAATGAAACTCTTAAGCCATACAACTTGTGAGGTAGCCTCAAAACAAGAGACAAATTCAGCTTCCATGGTAGAAGTGGCAATCAAAGTTTGTTTGACACTTCTCCAAGAAACAGCTCCACTAGCCACATGAATGTACCTGCATGTTGATTTACTCTAGAATCAACATAGCCAGCAAAGTCAGCATCAAAATAGCCAACTAGATCCAAGTTGTTTGTTTGTCTATACATAAGCCTGAAATCTTTAGTTCCTTATAGATACCTCATGACTTTCTTTGCAAATTTCCACTGTCCATACTGAGTAATTTTGATATCGGTCCTAACACTCCAACTCCGTATATGCAATATCATCAAGTCTTGTACAAACCTGAGCATACATAAGGCTGCCAACTACTCAAGCATATGAAATATGTCTATGGATTCCTTTTCTAAATCATTTTTCTCGTGCATTGATTTAGACTTAACTTGTCGCTCTTCATAATCGAGCAAACACTTGGTGAACAATCCTTCATTCCTCTATCATTGGTTGCAAGTAAAATGTCATCCACGTGATAAAACAAGGAAACAAGTTTTACTCCCAACGACCTTCCTGTATATACATTGATCCACTGGGTTTTCATAAACCAAACGGGCAGAATTACCCATGGAATTTGTACTACCATCGACGGGAGGCTTGTTTCAAAACCGTATATGATTTCTTTAAGCTTGCAAACCAAATGCTCACCTTCCTAGAAGAGAAACCTGTAAGAAACATGTATACCTCTTCTCTAGATAACACCATAAGAAAAGCCATTTTCATGATCTTCGTTGCAACTCAAGGTCGAAATGCAACTAATGCCAAAATAATGTAAGAGAAATCTTCTTAGATGCAAGAGAAAAGGGTCTCCTTTGTAATCAATTCTTCTTGAGTGAATCCTTGCAACGAGTCTCGCCTTATATCTTTCAATGTTGCCTAATGAGTCTCTTTTGGTCTTATAAACCCATTTGGCGCCTAAATGGCCTTCACTCGAGGCAACTCCACAAGGTCCCGCACTGCTCTTCATGGAATCTAACTCATCCTTCATAGCATTATACCATAGATCAAACTCTTACAACTTAAGGCTTGTGGAAACTTCTGTGATACCCTTCGCTCCAATATCAATTTCTTGTAAATACACTATGTAGTCACTAGGAATCGCTGACTTCCTTTCACGAGTAGATCGTCTTAATGTTGGACCATATTCTCCTCGAGAGCTGTACCAATCAACAGGAGTCATTTAATTGAGTCTCTTGTGACGCCCTAAACCGGGTGTTCTGACAACACGTAAACCCGGAATATTCATGGATGTCGGTAACCCACACCACTCACGGTAATCGGCAGAGTCTCCTTGTACCTGGGAGGCTCAAATCAAGGTACAAAACCCGTCCACAATTAACAATGACCACACAGTGGTCCACATGTGAGTAAAATAATGGCTACTGGCCCAGATCAATACTCACAAAATACATCAACTATATATAGTTCAAGAGTTAATAAATTATTCTTTACCAAACATATATCACTGAGTTTTGAATACATAAGAAAATAAATACCCAAAGTCACAACCCGCTTTCTTTAAAACGCGGCCTCTACAGTGAGCGCGGGTCCTCCGTACACCCCGGTGTGACTTCCAAATAGTGATCCTCGACAAGGTGAGCAATGTTCAAGAGTGATACTTCACATGGCTACTTCCCACCTAAGTGCACATGTCATGGCAAACAATCACACTCAAGTAAATACATGATCCCCATTTGAATGTCTCGCATGCCCAAACCTATGTCTCGAGTCTCACTCGACTCCCCTCACACATGCCTAATCCAAATGCGAGTAAAATATCCAAGCTAAAACAAAAGTTGCTCGAAAACTTATTACCGGTTTAAAATTTATCGACAACCCTCCTAGGCGACCGTTGATGGTCCCTCCTAAACAATTCATGGGCTCCTCCGACATGAATTGTTGACACCCCCACTTGATCCTGAAATCTTCTGTCGAAATTCCTTTCACAAAAATTTTTCTTTTTTATTTTATTTCATATCATGCACTCACTCCTAATATTCTAGGGTGCCCCAATGCATATGGAATGCATTATGCCAATCCCAACAACTCATGCTAATATATAAAACATGTATATACTAACATAATTAATCCACATAAATCATGTTATTCAAATTCAATCAATAACATTCAAAATTAGTCACATGAGCTTACTCCAACAAACACAAGCAATTCATTTTGAATCATTCAACATTATAAAAATTCATTAATTAAAATCACGTGAACAAAGGAAACCTCGGTTAACGCTCACCACCACACAAGTAGGAATTTTATCCACTTGCTCAAAATGCTCTCGAGACCGAATTACAGCTAAACTGGGCATCACTCCTAACCATTTACATGGCTCTTAGCTAAAGAATACGGGCAGGAAAAGATCCCTACCTCTTGAAGTTGTCGGAACTCCACAAAACGGTGCCCACGCCAGAGCTCCTCATCACAGAAACAACTTTGTACTCTTGGCCCAAAGCGAATCGACGGTCCGAACGGTAGGAAATCTAGAGAGAAGGCACTCATTCTCTCTCTAAAATCTGATCTAGCCACTCACTGCCCGTTTTATCCAATTTTTGGAGAAGAAAACTATTGTTATTTTGTCTTTATTCATTTAAACATTTCATTAATTCTCATCTTGTCCTTAAGTTGTGAATTTTACATTATTATTTAATCTAAGTCATTCATCTCCATCATCCACTAATCATGCAACATGTGTCACAAGAGCATGTAATAGGTGACTTTGTCACATCACATGTCTCTCACAACCCATTTACAAGACCACTCGATGCTTCGAAAAATGGAATTAATCGTCTCTAATTCGACGAAATTTGATGTGGTAGCTAGATTTCACGAGACGATTCCAACGGTGAAGTCTATTTCGTCATCTGAGATCTAGAAAAATTTTGGATTATTACCGAAATGACCATTTTACCATTTTTCCTAAAATTTGAATTTTCTCGAGTTTTACAATTTTTGTTTATAGACTACATTTACACTAATGGCCTTCACCCCTTAAGTTAGAAATCCTCTAAGGTCCTTAATTTCTCGTTGTTTCTTCATGGAATCTAACTCATCCTTCATAGCATTATACCATAGATCGACTCATAACTTAAGGCTTGTGAAAATGTTTCAGATCATTTTCTAGCTCCCATATTAGTTTCTTGTAAATACACTATGTTGTCGCTAGGAATCGCCGACTTCCTTTCACAAGTAGATCGTCTTAATGTTAGACCATCTTCTCCTTGAGGAGCTTGTGGTTCAACTGGTTGTTCAAGATTATGTGGTAATTCCTGAACTTGTTGATACTGAAGGTTCTCGCCTACTTTAGAACTTCAATTATTGGTTGCTCAATTAATTGGAACTTAAGGAGTGTTATGAACTATAACCAATCTATCATATGGAAGGTTGAGTTTCAATATGGATCGCGAAATTTCTCAGAATTAAATCCTTGAATCGATCCCCCTCCCACTAATCATGTCATTTTCAAGAAACTTCTGCCTGATTCCACAATCCCACCAACAGATAGACAAGAAATTCCATAACCCTGAGATGTTTCAACGTAGCCAATAAAGAAACCACTAAGTGTCCTTGGGTCCAATTTCTTCTCATGTGGATTATATATTCGCACCTCAAATGGACAACCCCAAACGCGCATATGTCACAAACTCGATTTCCAATTTTTCCATAATTCAAAAGGTGTCTTTGGGACAGCCTTAGTTGGAACATGGTTTAATATATACACTATTGTCTTAAGTGCATTAGTCCACAAAAATTTAGGAAGATTGGAGTTGCTAAGCATACTCCGCACCATGTCCACTAAAGTTCGATTTCTCTTCTTTGGCAAATACCACTTTTGTCCGAGAACTGCATAAGTAGGTCAAGTAAACTATTCCATGCTCTCAAGAAACCTTTGTAAAAGGACCAGGTGCTTGTCCATTTTCAGTGTACCTACCATAGTATTCACCACCTCTATCAGATCTCACTATTTGTATTTGCTTCCTGGTTCTCTACTTCAACCTTAAAGACTTTGAAGGAATCCAATGCTTCATACTTGTTATGAAGCAAGAACACATACATATATCGTGAGTAATCATCAATGAAAGTGATGAAATATTTTTTACCAAGCATATCCATATCTGGACAACATATATGTATGATTTCTAATATGTTTGAACTCCTATTGGTAATTTTCCATTAACTTGTTTCTGTCTATTTCCTTGATGCAAATTAATAATAGTCTCAAGATTAGTATAACTCAAAGCACTGGTACTTCATCTTTTACTAATCTTTTAATTCTATATATGGAGATGTGACCCAATCTCCGATGTCATAACATAGAAGAATCCTCATTAATATTACACCTCTTAGTTCCAATATGAACATGTAAAGAATTATTAGTGGCTTCATTTTGTAAAGAAATTCTATATAGACCATTTGCTAAAATACCTATTCCAATATGATTTGATTCATAAAATAAGTTAAATACATTGTCTTGAAAAGTAAAAGAAAAACCTAATGGAACAAGTCTAGAACAAAAATTAAGTTTCTTTGAGAAACTTGGTATATAAAAGTGTCCTTTCCAACTAAAACAAAGCCATTGCTTGTTAATGCATGTCCCGAGATAGCTCTACATGTGAGCCCATCTTGTTATCTGATAAGATGCTTAGCCTACTTCTCATCTGGCTTCTCAGTTTTGCATACCCCGTAAAGAGTTTGTACATAGGATTGTAAAACCATAATCTATCCACCAGGTGTTAACATTAACATTAACCATATTTGATTCATAACAAACAAAGGATGATATATTACCTTTCTTCTCAAGCCACTTCTTGAATTTAGGACAATCTTTCTTCACGTGTCCCTTCCTTTTACAGAAGAAACACTTATTTTCCTTCTTGATATCAGCTTGAGTTAGTACTCTACCTTTCCCCTTCTGATCTAATTTAGAAGTGTAAGTCTGAGATGTGTCATTCCTTTTGTTCTTCCCAAAAGTTGTAGCCAACCTCGCACTTTCACCTAATTCCATCACGAGCCTCTCTTCTTCTTGAACACACATGGTCATTAATTCATTGATTGACCATTTGTCCTTATGTGTATTATATGAGATCTTAAAAGGCCCGTATTGATGAGGAAGAGTGTTCAGAATAAAGTGCACTAGGAAGGACTCCGACATATCTATCCCGAGTTTCTTAAGTTGAGTCGCAATGTCCCTCATCTGCATGATGTGCTCACGCACACCCCTAACGCCAGGATACTCTAATGGAAGAGAACTTCACACAGTGGTAATTCTGCCAAAGCTTTTGTCCCCAAGGAGAAATTGTTCGCAATGGCTTTTAGTAAATCTTGGACCTTATTGTATTGCTCAACAGAACCTCTAATACTAGCAGTGATTTTTGTCTTAATGAACATTACACTGAGTCGATTGGATCTCCCCCATCGCTCAAACAAGAACTTCAAGAGGGTGTGCTTTCTTCCTCGTCACTTCCGGTGGTTCCTGATTTCCTATGGTGCATAATCGATGTCCATATACCTCTAAATGAAGGAGAATCCTTTCTTCATATTTATAGTTGTCACCCCTAAGTTCCGGGAATGTCGAGCGACACGTTGTAACTAGCAAAAGCCGAGATACCGTAAAAAAGTCTAAAAGCTTATGTTAGATTTGAGGCTTACAGATTACCACTGCATGTGTTACCACTCAAATATGCACTAAACTATACCTAATTTAATAAAGATCACCTATATGGGAAAAATCTTTATTTAATTAGTTCTCTTAACTTTATGATAGAAATTTAAATTATTTAATTTGATAAGAACATTAACCTAGGAAACGGATAGTACATGCATTTATATTACCCAGAAAGTCCCTGTGCAAGTGAGGATCACAACGGTCCCTCTTAATAACCACTAGCCTTGGAGGCTCTTATCGCCTCTTTTGTCGCACTTTCAGACATATATCCACACAAGTACCACTTAATGTTCCAAGGTTCCAAACTACTATATGGCTCAGGTTCTATCTTAAAGATAAAACTACCAAATTATGTACCAATTCAGAGCACCCCGTGGGTAAATCTATGAAAATAATATGGCATCTCATCCTAATTACTATATAAATATAACAAATTTCGTGGGATAAATTTTATTATATTAAGTAAAATTAATAACAAGTTTATGTCTCATTCTTTATGTGATCTTAACTTAATAAATAATTTTAATAATTTTAATTATATAAATATAACAAAATTTCCTGTGGGATAAATTTTATTATATTAAGTAAAATTAATTACAAGTTTATGTCTCATTCTTTATGTGATCTTAACTTAATAAATAATTTTAATTAATTAAAGATGTTGTGGATGTTCCCTAACTAACCAAAATTATATTGATCACATGGACATTTTATAAGTATTTGGTTGTACTTTCTAACTTAGGCGCTAAACTTAAGTTTTATGTATAATATCACCTATTGAATAGCATAATTAAACCATCCTATTATAAAAATTGTATGAATAATCATAATTATCACACACAATTTGATTTCATACAAAGAATCAAAGCATAAATAATACATTCATGCATGAGAAAGCCTTAAAATTGCAATTTATTAGTATTTTTCTTAACAACAGATTTAAGAAATTAATAAATAATGCTTAAGCACGTAATGAATAGGGAAGTGTATAAGAATTAAACATATAAATTCTTTAAAATATAAGCTAAGTTGGCTTGGTGGAAGAGTCATTCTCAATTGAACATTTGATCGTAGGTTCAAATTTATAAGTAATATACATTTTAATCTTTTAAGCACAAAGGGTATGATTCAAAAACTAGGCCCAAACCTTTAAAGGGCAAACCCTTAAAGGGCTTTTCAACAAGCCTGCTCAATATTGCTGAAGCCCAAGAATAAAGCCTTTTCATATAAGGTCAAATACTATTTATGTATTTTTTTTTTCTTAAAGGTTGTCTTCTTGGTATAGGACCTCCATGAGAACCAGAATATCCAGAATTCTGGAAAAATGAGATCCTCTACTGCAAAAAAAATAAAAATTTCTTGGCAGTTTGATGTTATAGAATCATAAAAAACACATTGAATCAAATATAAATGTGATTTAATGATTCTAAAACAATTAAAAAACCAAAACCAGAATTCTGGAAAAAATGAGATCCTACAATTTTTTTTTTTTTTTTTGTAGAATAAATATCCAGGGCAGAGGTTCAATCATGCTCTGATACCAAATGATAGTTGCATATACGACATCCTAAACATGTTTCTAATATGGAAACATGAAAAGAAATAGGATCTTACATACCTCCAGCCATTGATTTTCTGAAAGCCTGAAAGATCACAAAGAACCAACCCGTATAACCTTTTTACTTCCCTTACTTTGCTCACTTGAATTGATGGAATTCTCAAATAATGAATTAAGTTTTTTTTATTTTATCTAATAGAGCAGTAAGAGAGGACCCCTTTATATAGTAGTTCTTCTATCAAGAACTACAGTTGTATTGCTTCTGAAAGGTTACCACTTTAAACTTTCAAATTTCAAAGTTTCAAAAGTTGAAACTTTTCAAAAGGGTTGCATCATTTCATAATCTTATAAAACCTTATAGTAATCTCTTCTCATATAGACTCAAACTTGGTCCCTTCTCTATGCTCAGAGACTCAAACTTGTTTCCTTCTCTATACTCCCAACCCTATAACTACTGAGTGAGGCCTTATTGGCTATAATCATATTATAATTAAAAATAGTTGTATTTTTCTAAAATAAAGCAAAATATGATCATATTTATCAAGATTTTAACCATTACACTTAAAATCATATTGTTGTTTCTATTCAGATACTCCATTATCCAATGTATATATTTCCTTTTTAGTTACCACTTACTATATGAGACTTTGTAATCTTCTATAATAATATGCTTAGGTTAAAATCTTGGCACATTTACCATATTTTAATTCAGAAAAACATGTCTGAATTCTCGGGGCCTTTTTGTACCTCTTTTTACATTTTAAAGAGAGATGTTAATCCAAAAGTTTTTTTGCATTTAAAAGGAATACCTTAATTTTTAAAGTAACGCATGGATTTGTAAAGATTATCCCTTTAATATTCCCTAACAAAAAAAGATACATGGATAAGTCAAAAGGCCAAAAATGATAATTACCAATAAAAGCTGGAGGCCAAACTCACTATAAATAGCCACAAGTTGTCTCCCAACTGTCACAAACTCATACACCATCTGTCTCTCATCATCTTCATCTTCATCTTCTTAAAAAATGAGATTCTTCTATGCTGCCTGTCTGATGTGTCTTTCTCTAACACAAACCCACGTGTCAATCGCTGATTTGGTGGACGACACATGCAAGCAAACACCCAACAAGGATCTGTGTGAGAGCACTCTGCGTGCAGACCCACGTAGCTCTACTGCTGACGTGGCAGGCTTAGCCATCATCGTGGTGGATACAATCAAGGCCAAAGCGATAGAAACTGTGGCCCAGATCAATACCTTGTTGGGTTCAAACCCGGATCCGAAAACGAAAAACGGGTTGGATTCTTGTTTGAAGAAATATAGTAATGCAATTTTGAATGGTGATATTCCATCAGCATTGGAAGGTCTCCAGAAAAATAATCCGAAATTTGCAGAACAGGGAATGAATGATGCTGCTAATGAGGCTAACTCCTGTGAGGGATCATTTGCTGGGGCTTCTCCCATTTCTTCTTTCAATAAGACTGTCACTGACCTCTAATGTCGTTTCTGCCATTATCAAGCTCTCCTTGCTGTGTTTGGTACTTAAACTAGTCTGATCAATGGGTTGTACACAGAACTTTAAATAATTATTTTAGAAACAAATCAAATGTTTTAAACAGTATTTATTGTGTGTTATTGTGATCAATTTTTTCATCCACCGCATCCCATATCGACAGGAGAGTTTATGGATGCGTCGTGCTATCTTTATATGGTTGTATTAGATTATTATTGTTTTATGGTCGCCCATTCTTTCAACAAATGGTGGTACATGACTGCTTCCTCACTTTAATAATAGTTTTAAACAATCAAATGTTTATAAAAACAATAGCCAAGCAATTTAAAACAAAAATGAAAGTATTTAATTAGTTGCCTTTTTCTAGTATTGCTTTCTAGCCCATTTCTCTTAATGTTGTTTTTCATAAAATGTTTCTCATATGGTTTTAACATATTTTTCAATCTATTGCAAGTTTGGGATTCAATAAGATTGGCTTTTTGAAAACAACATTTTAGTCAGAATATTTTAATTGTCATATATAAATGTTAAGAAATAACAATTTAAATTAATTATGAACATTTTATTTTATTCTTTATATAGATCTATACAACCTTTAATTTAAGTATATGATTATTTACTCTTCTCCATGGCATATCTCTCTCTTAATTCTAGTATTTACAAAACATTCCTACTAGTTTGTTTTATAAAACATTTAATTAATAGATATTAGAATCATCGATATTTTATACCCTATCCTAATTAATATATATAAAACATTTAATACCCTCTCTCCATGGCGTTTGTTTTTTAGTTTTTTGTTGAAAACCAATGCCTATTTGTTTTTTAACTTTTTCATGAATTATTTGTAAATTTTTAAAACTTTTTATTGAATAAAAATATTTGGCTTTTTAGTTTTTCCTTAATGCTTTTTTGAATTTTTTTTTCTATTTAGAATAAACTATATATTATAATATAAGAAAATCATATTCTTAAGGATTATTATGATTTTATGTATTCTAATCCAATTGATAACTCAAAATATAAATGAGGATATAAATGAGGATTCAGGATTTATCGGTTCAGTAAGATTTTGATATGTTGATTAAGATATAATAAAATAATTATAAATAAATATAGAGTTGAATTTTAATTTCACTTTTTTGGATTCCATTATTCTATTAGGGTAATTTTCCATTATTTTATTAGGGTAATTATGTTAAATTCATTTGTTTTAATACAGTAGAAAACAAAAAACAAATTCGATTTGTGTATGTACTAATACGCATATGTCTCTCTCCCATTAATTGATTTTAGTTTAAGTAATGGAAATTCTCATATATATTTGTGTGGTGCAGGATAAGCAGATCTAGTAAGATCTGACTCTAGTGATTTTACTCTCAAATAGAGGATAATCAATCAGGTGATGAATGACATTTTTACGTTTTTATTCAAAAATGAAAATATTAATAATAAAAGAGCACATCAATAATCATGTAAAAAATCAGTAGGAATGTTTAATTACAGGTTTTGAAAACCTTTTTTTTTTTTTTTTTTAAATAACAAGAAGAATACAAAAAATATTAAATTTAGAAAACACAAAAAAATAGTGTTTTTTATATTTTAAAAAGTGTTGTCAGTGACAACTTAAAAAAAGAGGAACAGACAAGCTCTAAATGTAATTTTCTAAATATAAAAACAAGCTTGTATGATGATGATGCCTTGTCCAAGTTTGACATTCCATGGAAGCTATGGAATTTGGTTGTCCGAATTCGTATATCAAAAGTAGTAATAACCCCCATGATATGATCTCACATCGATTCCATATAAAGTAATAAAGTAATGGTTAAACTTAAGAGGTTCTTCTATCTATCAGGTCGATCTTTTGGATTAAACTCTATTATTGACATTGGGTATCTATTATTGGTATTTTCATTCAGAGTCAGTGCATAGTTGTAAATAGCTACTTGATGCCCTAAGAGAGGGTTGAAAGTGAAAGTTATCCAAAACATGAGTCGTTTCGTGGACGTCCAGCTTCTTTAGTGGTAAGCAATGATATAATCTCACATCAACTCCATGTGAAATTGTGGAATGATATTTAAGCTAGAGAGGTTCTCTCATCTATCAAACCGATCTTTTAGATTAGGTTTTGCTATTGGGCTTGAGTACCTATCACCCCACCTGAGACACTCCAAATATTTCAAAATTTCTTATTAGTATAAATTTCTATTGATTTGTAAAGATTATTGTCTATAATAAGCCATTCTAATATTAGATTTATAGGAAAAAAAATGTTATAAAATGAGGATGGATAATGTGAAGTGCATGCATAAGGTATGTGAGAGCATCACCGAAACTGTGATGCTTGCCTGCCTACTTTTATTATTACTCGTGAAGACTATCAAAATAAGATTTTTTTTTTTTTGAATTGTTATAGACCAAAAGGGAAAAAGGCACTGAGGACTTTATTCAAATCAAGGCACCCAGCCAGCCATGACAGCACGTAGCTTTTTCCATTTTAGTTTTGGATCATATCAAAGTCGTATTAATCAAATAGGGCGACTTAAATATATTATCTCATAAGAGGGGAAGAGAGAGATAGAATTGTATTCCACATGTCGATGTCACGTCAAAGTTTAATCGTTATTTTAATATTGTTTGGTCATTTTATTATCATTTTAATATTGTTTGATTATTTATCGTTATTTTAATATCATTTGACCATTTTAACAATATCGGTAAATACTAATTTAAGCTACAGAGGTAAATTATAGGGGCCTATTTAAATAAAAATGAAATTTAAAATATAAGTAAGATATAGGATAAAATACAAGGATTTTTTTTTCTTTTTTGCATATTTTCCCTTAATCCAATAGGGAGACTTAATTATATTATCTCAGAATTAAATTAAATTAAATTAAATTATTGGAGTAGTGATTATTTAGGCAGTAGGCTGGTGACGACGATGACTCCTGAATGGGTTACAAGTGTAAGAAGACCCACAGTCCCTGTGTCGTTATGGGCAAATGGAGCAACTTTGAGTATGTGGCCAACAGCTCACCTTTCATCACTAACTCCCTTCACCATAAAGCTTCTAATATATTCCATAATCACTCATACCATGCACCTAATGATGAAGACTTCCATCTCTCCAACACCAATCTTCATCTGTTTTTTCTCGGGAAACGTATTTATCATGCTAACGATTGGGAGATAAAAGGTAAATAAAATATAAAGAATGAGAAATAAAATGGTTCAGAATATGTAAAAAAAAAAATTATTAGTTTTTTCATGTGAAGGTACTATTTTAACTATTCGTAAGCACTACATTAACCAAATATTTAAGATAATACCTATAATTAGTTAAGGTAGTACCTTAAGCGATTAAGATAATTCCTCTACCTGAATTATGTATTTTCTATTTTTCATATTTCCTTTTCCTTTATTTTCAAATCGATACCCTACTAGATACTTTTCCCTTTCTTCTTTATACTCTTTTTCTCTCATTCGCCCACTTCTCCATCTTGGCACAACAGATGCTTCATTAGTCCATTGTCAAGATGCTATTATAGCTTATAAGCTCAGTTGTTGTTAAGAAGCATGATATTTATATTAAACTAAAATCCTACAAACTTAAACCTTTAGAAGAGTTGATAGACTAACATGATATCGATCAGAGCTTGGTCTAATGAAAGGTCATGGATTCGAGTTTGTTTGATTCTATGCACTTGAGGAAGGGTGTTAAGAGGAATTAGTGGTTTAGTTATTGTTATTACTTTTTCTTTTGTTTTTTAACATTTGTTGGTGTATGTTGAAAAGAATGGGCTTTGTTTTTCTAATATTACTTTTTCAAAATGTTTAGTCATCTTCAAACTTTCTCCTTTATCATTCAATCATTATCTACCTTTGAACTTCCTTTTGGCATTCGGATAGGGTTTCAATCCCAATCGAAGAGTCCAATCAAAAGATCAGTCTGATAGGTAGGAAAACATCTTAAACTTAATTAAGTACCATTCCACAACCTTATGTGAAGCCGATGTGGGATCATATTATTCCATACCTCTTAAGAAGCCAAATGTTCACGGATGATATTCACTCTAGGTGGCACACATTTTAAATAGCATTCACTCTGAACCCACCTTTGGGACATCGTATAGCCCTCTTCCAGATAGCCCTCTCCCGCTATTTACCGGCTGTCAATGAAAGTATTTATGATAGGGTCTCAAGCCCAATCAAAGACTCAACCCAAAAAACCGACTTGATAGATGGAAGAATCTTTCAAGTTTAAGTATCACTCTACAACCTTATATGAAGCTGATGTGGGATCGTATCACATTCAACGTCGCAGACCCAACTACGGTCTCTGTGCTTAGACTCATAAAGCTCTCACGCAGACGACGTGGGCATGATGGTAAAAAATTCATAAAGTTATAACAATCTCTATTTGAAATTCACTGAACAAGAAAAAGCAAAAGATAAAGACATTATTCCCATTTGAGTGTTTCTCAAATCATCATTCTTAGGTCCTAAATAAAATTTCCAATATTAGCAAATAAACTCTTCTTAAGGTTACCATAGGGTTTTGCTCATAGGCCATCAGGATCGGGATTAAGACCACATAAAAATAGAACTTTTAGGGTCACGGTCACCAATCACACCTCAACCACAGAACTCATGACTAAAACTTGTTATCGCGGTTTTATGAAATTATGAACAAGCGTCACAATAGTAGGCGTAGGCAAAGGTTTTAGTCACGACTTTCTACATGACCGTGATCATATGAAACCATTATTTAGATCTGTCATAGCAAAACCATGACTGCGGCCAGACAAGTACTCAAAATGGGGATCTTAGCTTATTCGAAGATGAAAACCATGGCTAACACTTTTAGCCACGATTTTCATGTTGGTTGTGACTAGAAATGTCCCATTTTGAGCTAATTGTCCCTTCTTTTTGGTCACGATTTTTGCTACGACCGTCACAAAAAAAGGACCATATGGTTACGATTTTTTGCTTGTCCGTGACTAAAAATTATTACATTTAAACAATTAGTTTTTTTATAGATTCTCATTTTCCAAACCTGTAATAAACAATTAATCTTTTAAACCTATGTATGCAATCAAGCAACTCAACAATTTGAAATTCAAAATTTAAAATAGTACAATATATCATAATAAATTATCCCAAGTTATATAGCCGTGATGCTAATTGATAATATGACAAAACACAAAGAAATACAAATTAGGTTTTACATTCTATCATATAAATGTATTAGCCTTCATAAAAACTCCAAAAATGAGGATAATGTATCATATAAAAATGTAGTATAATGTAAGCTCCACACGATTTGTTGAAATTGTTGCATCAT
Organism: Tetrastigma voinierianum; assembly: GCA_016808115.1. NCBI lineage: Eukaryota > Viridiplantae > Streptophyta > Magnoliopsida > Vitales > Vitaceae > Tetrastigma > Tetrastigma voinierianum. Next base: position 810,299 of record JAEQBH010000541.1, on the reverse strand, counting down.
TTGCATCATCTGTTGTTGAAGTTGTACTTGCACTCTTTGCATTTCCATAATTTTTCCATTAAACTCTTCTTTCACTTCTTCTCGTGTCTTCTTTTGAACTGTTACCAACTTCCCTTCAAATGTTTTAGTTGTTGTTGTAAACTTTTGTTCTGCAACTCTTAGCATCTCTTAGGCATTTTCAAGTTGTGCTAACAAAGTAGATCTTGATTGCCCCGTACTACTACTACCAAAGACTAAGGTAGGAGTAATACCAAATCTATAGCCTCGAACACATCCATGCCTCTCTACTCCACTGGCATATAAGTGTCATCTACAAATGTGATGTTATAGATGATGCGTAAGGTGAGGAAGAGGAGAAGAAGAAGATATCCCTTTAGGTTGGGATAGTAACTGCTCAAATTGATCCTAACATTACAAAAAACAAAAATAATTGTTAGACTTATACAAATAATTTAGTATGTAGCTATGATTGAAATACAAGTATATAAATTTTAGATACTTCATTACCATGATCTACTTAGAACGATCATCAACAGGTGTCCCATCTTAATTTTTTTGTATGTGTTAAGACAAACATCTCAACTCTATTAGGCTCAATTCGATCGTTCATTTTTTGTGTCTATTCTTACAAGTAAAACAATTAAGTTATTTTTTATGAACTATTGATGTACAAGCAAATCTTATTAATAATAAATTTTCTACATGTTCATGTCAGATTTGAGCATAACTTTTTGATCCCGATGTATGCTTTATGACTTGCTTTGCTCTATTAGCTTTGTTTATTTCAGAGATATCCTATATCAATTAAAAAATAGCATATCACCTATATAGCGTTTCAGAAACATAATAAAAGTTACTAAAAATGAAGTATTAAATTAGATATAACTAATAAATATCATTTTATTTGAAGATGAGTATGAAAAGATACACTATATGAAAAAAAAATCATTATGTTTACCTTTGTCTCATGTGTGCCCTAAAAGTTAATACGCCACCTCCATTCACCATCTGATAAGTGTGGAGGTTTGTGGTGCAATCTCTCTTCATCTGTATTATAAGGGTCATAATACTTGGCCTTCATCTTATTTCTATAACTTCTTAACAGATTTCCACAATATGAAATAATGTAGCTCTTGCATGTTTTATCCATTTCATATTTCTCCTATATTTCATGAAAAAGTCATATAATTAAGAGGTTTCATTTTCAAACAATAACATTACAATTTAGATGAATAGTAATTGACATACCAATATTAAGGCCCAAAGCTTTTCCTTTACATCTTTACTAACGTGATGTCAATCTTGGACTAAGATGGATACATTGTGTTGAGATCGCATCAATGTCCCCATGTAACTAGGAAGTCTTTCGCCGCTGTCATGATAAACAACTTGGCCTTTCACAGATTGAAATGTGTTGATTTTTTTGTCTGCTTCATGCCAAGTAACCTGCTATGCTGGGCCACGTGTCCTTTTTTTGCTAAATGAACCTTTTAAAAGTAAGGATGGAATTATAAGAAACATAATTTATTTTCTTATATAAAATTAAATAATCGATTTTCATTATTTGAGAAATTAAACATATGTAAACACAAATATCATAATTAAAGCTAAGCATCATTATCTTAAACATACTAGTTGACCTAGTATCTAAAGGACCAAAATCACCAGAACTAGTAGAAGTAGTTGCAAGTGGTTGTAACTACATGTTCTACAGTACAATGTCCGAGTCATCCTCTAGAAACACTGTCTATACTCTTCCCCTGCGATGAGACATTTCATATATAATAAAGTAATTTATAAAATGAAATATAAATAAGTTACATAAATAACATGGAATAAATTACAACGTATATATTAAATAATATATATTTATGTGTTTACCAGTATTATTAACTACACATCATCTATATCCTCATCATGAATAAATTAATTATCTCGGTCAACAATGTTTCTTTATCATGATAGTAGAACATTTGCTTGGACGGTTTCTCCTATAATATCACTTTTTTCCCAATTGATTAAATCATTCTCAACTAGGTCATGCACATCATGTTGACTATAAAGTGTTATCAGTTGTTGATATAGCTTTGGATCATTAGTAGATACTTCTTGGTTCATATCATAAACCCCTCGAAATTGTATTTCTACAACAGTGTGCCAATTTTCCTCATTTGAATTTTGAACATAAAATACTTGTTTTGTTTGAGATGCAAGTACAAATGGCTCATTTGTGCATATGGTAAGTTCAAAATTCAAACACGTGAATCCATATTCATCCTTCTTATCCCCTTTCCAATATTGATTACATCCCACCAATCACACTTAAATAAAATAACTCTATTTTCACTAAGGTAATGTAACTCAACTATGTCAGTTAGCACACCGTAGTAAGAAACATGACCAGAAATTGGGTTCGTGTCTCTTGCACTTGCAAAGCTAGATACTTACGGTTACAATGACTCCAATTATTTTGAGTCTTTTCCTTTTTCTGCTTCCTGTGTGGAATCTGAACCCATTAATGATGTATCCTTTATAACATGTAACTGATGTACTTTGGTCCACGAGACAGTGATTGTATGTGTTTAGAAACGGCACCTTCATGTTGCATTTGTATAACCTATCGATTCAAATATAAGATTATAAAACATACATTTTATTAGATAATATGAAAATGTATATAGTGAATGTACTCACACGTTCTTCAAACCAACTAATGAATTCTTTTGTGTGAATCAAATCTACATCTAGTGCACGAATACAAGGCTTAGCCCTTATAGATTGTTTGTGCTCTCTGAAAAATAAAGATTTGTAATTATGATGTTCATAAAGACCAAAATTACATTTCTGCATGAGAATTGAAAGAAAGTTTTATTCAAACAATCATCTTACTCAATGAATGGCATCACTTCTTCATAATTACTTAGCACATATAAATGTGCTTGAGACCACTCTTCTGTCTTAAGAACACAAGATGTTGATTTTCCTATTATACGTCCCATGCATTTGAAAAGCCTTAACCCTTCATTTGTTATGTTATTTTCAATGACATAATTTCTTTCTTAACGATCATGTTTTGTTTCAATATAATGCAAATATCATGAACAAAAGGTTGCACATTCTTCTACTATGTACCCCTCTACAATAGAACCTTCTGGACGACTCTTATTACGCACATAAGACTTTAATGTGCGTAAATACCTATATATATATATATATATATATATATATATATATATATATATATATATATATATATATATATATATATTTATATAATTAATTGAATGAGAATATACCGCTCAGGATACACCCATCGATATTGCACTGGTCCAGCGACCTTTGCCTCATTTACAAGATGCACAGGTAAATGTACCATAACATCAAAAAATGATAGAGGAAATATTCTTTCCAATTTTCAAAGTGTGACTATTATGTCATTCTAAAGGTACTCTAATTGACCAGTCTTTAACACTTTAAAACACAATTGTTTGAAGAAACTACATAATTCAACTATAGCAACACAAACATTCTTATGTAGAACCCCACAAATCGTAAGGGGAAGGAGTTGTTACATGAGGACATGACAATCATGAGACTTTAATCCAAAAATATTTCGTTCATTCACTTGTATGATTTGAGAGATGTTAGAAGCATAACCATCCGAACCTTCATTTCTTTTAAAAATTTGCTGCACTTTTTTCATTTGAAGTTAGTGAATAGCATGCAGTAGACAATATAACCCTATTTCCTCTTTCTATAGGATGAAGTTGATTCTAATATCCATACCTTGCAAGTCAAGACAACTATTCATGTTGTCCTTCGATTTACCATCAAGACTCAACAAGGTGCCAACTATACTATTGCATATATTCTTTTCAATATGTGTTACATCTAAATTGTGACGCAAAATAAGGGTTTTCCAATATAACAATTGGAAAAAAAAAATGCTTTTCTTTTTCCAGTTGTGCTCAAGTTTAGCATATTCTCTTTTTCTTTTCACTAACATCTTGTTTTTTGATGTCTTCCCTAAAATAATATGTTCCATTTCCATGTAGTTGATGTAGAACATCTTCCGCAGACAATTGTTTGGATGTTGCTCTATATTCTCATTTCCATCAAATGACCTTTATCACAATGAAATCTATGACTTAATGATAAAAATCAACGATGACCTATGTAACACCATTTCTGTCCATTTTGTAATCGATATGACAAACAATCCTTATTACAAATAAAACAAGCAAATTTCCCTTTAGTACTCCAACCAGAAATATTTGCATATGCAGGAAAATCCTTGATGGTCTATAATATAGCTGCACACATATAAAAATCTTGTTTTGTTGAAACATCATATTTTTTAGCTCCAACCTCCCATAACTCATTCAATTCATCTATTAATGGTTGCAAGTATATGATTCATGTGTAGCCCGTAAGGTATCTTAAATCAACAAAATTTGTAACCTAATACCTCATACTACCGTAGCATAGCTACTATAGTATAGCGGCTCTAGGATCGTCCACAGGGATAGGTTTTCTTCGTAGAGATGACTGACAATAAAGCTTATACTGGTAATTTCATTTTGGATATTTGGGTTGTGATAAAAAGAGGGGATTTTAGTGATTAAAACTAAAAATAGAAATTTACTAAAACATGAAAACAAATCCCTTGGAGTGTCAGGTCACTAGGTTTCAGGTTCCTTGGGCAAATGAGGGGTTTTTCGAGTCTTTTCCTCGCATTGGGGAGGATAACATATAGTTATCTCCCAAACCGGATCTTCATTTAGTTATAATAACTGACCCTAAATAAATATCCTTGAAAATTGGTATTTGCTTCCCATCAGTGGTTTCGGACGGTAAAGAACATCTCCTTGACTCACCTTCCAATGGTCCATAAATGATAACCGATTTAACATCAATGGATCTAGCTATAAGTAATCTCAATGAGCTTCGAGAGCTACTAAATACTAACCATTCAAGGTGAATCAAAGGGATCGAACCTAGAATTTGAAGGAAATAAAAACATCCTTGAATCTCCTTCTAATAACCCATAGATGATAACTACGAATGTCAATGGATCTAGCAATAAGCATCCAATAAACCTAAAAGCTTATCAAATATGGATCATCCAAGGTAACTCGAAGGGATTAAAACCAATGTTTGAAAAGAAACCATTAATGGTGGAAAATACCTCCGTTAAAACATGGAAAACTCACACCTTTTCATCTGGAACCTTCACCTAGTTTTCTTTACTCCAAGGAAACTAGGGTTTTAGCCGCTCCTCCTCTTATCAGAGGTTGTTTGGCTGTCGAGAAAGGGAAGAGAGAAAACGAGAGAAAACAAGAAGCTTCACAAAAGTTTTTTGAATATCAAGTCATTTCCTTTACAAAGTCCGGCTCAGTGTTTTATACCACAAAACCGATTACAAATTACCAAAATATCCAACTCCTAACACTATTACACAAGGATAAACTGGTAAGAATAACAAAAATACAAAAAGTCAAGGTTGCTACGAATTTTCGCAACCTACGAAAATTCGCAACCCTTGCAAATTTTGCAAAGTTGCTACTACATCTTTCTCTTTCCTTCCTGCTCCTGTTCCGCGCTCTATTGCTGCTCAAGCTCAATTGCTGGCCACTTCTTCATGCTTGGAGTTGAATCCTGTTTAACATATAAAGCCTAAGAACAACAAAACTTACACAAAACTGATTAGTAGCCTGCTGAATCCCAATGTGCCAATCAAGTTAATTAGTCCCATTACTTCCACAAAAGTGCTTAGAACTCAGAGTGTTGGCGGTATGAACAACACCTATTTAGGTAGTAATTAGTATATATCAATGTCATTCCCAGGTGCAGTTGGACTAGGAATAAGAAGTGACAACATGAAGAATGTTTGTTTCATACACATCCAAGGTAAGGTTATGGCGGAATAAGAACCAGTTACATGCGTCAGATGAAATCGATACATATTTCCAAAAGGATTGAACCCATCACTTGTTAAACCAAGCCTAACATTTCGAGGTTCTTGTGCAAATGAAGGGTATACCTTATCGAAGTTTTTCCAAGCTAAAGAGTCTACTGGATGCCTCATCATCTCACCTCTCATGCAACCATCAACATGCCGTTTCATGTGAGAAGCCGTCTTCAATAACATATATAACCTTTGAAGTCTTGGTTTTAAGGGAAAATAACGCAATACCTAAGCAGGAATTTTCTTTTTCTTTGATGACTAATTGAACTCATCTGTAGGATGAACATCACTTGATTTCCATCTAGAGACACCACACACAATACACTCATTTGTATTTGCATGCTCTTTTGAATACAACATACAATCTAAGGGGCAGACATCAATCTTAATATAACGGGAGGCTGCTTTCACGGAGCACTTTTTTGTTTCAGAATTGTTTGCCAATGTCTCACCCACAGAAGAGCCTTCAACAATTCAAGTAACATTGTAAATTAACTTATCGCCCATCCATTAAGACATCATATGAAATAGTCTTAAGGATAAAAAGACAACTTTGTAAATTTTTTACAGTTCCCCCGGATATAATTCATGCTCAAATTTTCCCTCAACAAATTATAAAATTTGTCGCATTCTCATTTGCATTGATTCAAACTCCTCATGAACATGTGGGACTTCTTTCAAATTCCTCATTTGCATTGACATTCGAATGCATCATTTAACATTCTTCCATCCTCATCATGCATATCGCACTCATTAGTCTTAATTATTACGCATTGTAGGGTTCATGAAACTCATATTCCCCATGCATCAACCATCGCACATAATTTCTAGCTATCCCATTATCTAACAAATGGGCATACATAGTTTCTCGCTTTTCCTGTAGACAATTATTGCAACAAATGCAAGGACATGGGAGAATTTCTTTTCCCGGTGCATTATTAAAGGCAAAGTCTAAAAACTAAGAGACTCCTATCTCATATTCATTGCTTACTCTTGACTTTGCATCCATCTCTTATCTATTGGCATTTTTCTCGTATCTCTACAAATTAAATCATTCAATCACAGAACAATGAATCTTCCTATCAACTTGTAATGAATGTGATATGTTTTGTATCATCTCAAACTCCTATATCAGGTAGTGGTTCATATCCCATTTAGAAATACATAATTCTTATGAATCAATCACCAACATGCTTAATTTCATTTTGAGGGGGCCTCGACAAAGATTTCCTATAGTTTCCTGAAGTACACTAAATGGCCAAGGAATAAAACATATTATTAGTTAGTTTAACTAAGTTAGCACAATGTCACCTTGTCCAAATATGCACCCAAAGAACAAGGGAATTACTGTTGAAATTTATCAAAATGATAAAGCATAAGCATGTGATTTCATAGACGTTATGTATTTCTAAACTATCCAAACGAACAATTCAAGCATCATTTGTAGACAATTTCACCAATCATATGCAAAAGCATTTAAGTTGAAAACTTGAGTATGACCAAAATAAATAATCATATCCATACTTTTTCAACTTATATGTTTTCAGTGTATGATCAAAGAGACAACTGTCATACAAGGATGCTTGAACGGGATTTCTAGGGTTTACTAAATTGAGAATGAGTGAATGATAGTAAATTAATGACAAAAAATATTAGAAAGAATTACATAAAAACACACCATGAGACTAACATATCCAAAAATGTATACAAAGAAATTACTAACATATAAGGACTTATAATGCATCATATACTTAGCACAAATGCATAGTACTTTTCTAGCCTTTTGAAGCATATATCACATCTGCTATAAATCTTAAATAGCAAGAAAAACAATTCCGCAAGGGATGACCAAAAATCAATCTAGCCTTATAACAAGTTGAAAACAGAACACAACCCCACAATTGCCCAACCAAGTAGTAGACCCAAAAATGCACAGGGATGACAAAAAATCAGTCTAGCCTTATAACAAGTCAAACAGAGGCCCTAAAACCCAATACCAAATCTGAGCTTATTATCCAATACCCAAAACAGTTTTTAACTAGAGCCCAAACTGATTCTTAGCAATTTCTAGCAATTTCCCAAATCCTTACGTTAGGTCCCAAACGGACCCTAACTCTTTTGAACCAAACGGACCCTAGCAATGCCCCAATTTCTACAAAATCCTAACCAAAATAGATTTGAACTAGAGCCAAAACTTATTCTTAGCAATTTCTAGCAATTTCCCAAATCCTTAGGTTAGGTTCCAAACATACCCTAACTATTTTGAACCAAACGAACCCTAGCAATTGCCCCAATTTCCACCTAATCCTAACCAAAACAATTTTGAACTATAGTCAAAATTGATTCTTAGCAATTTCCCAAATCCTTAGGTTAGGTCTCAAACATACCCTAACTGTTTTGAACCAAACGAACCCTAGCAATTGCCCTAATTTCTACCAAATCCTAACAAAAACAGTTTTGAACTATAGCCAAAACTGATTCTTAGCAATTTCTAGCAATTCCCAAAATCCTTAGGTTAGGTCCCAAACGGACCCTAACTATTTAAACCAAACGAACCCTAGCAATTGCCCCAATTTCTACCAAAATAGTTTTGAACTAGAGCCAAAACTAATTCTTAGCAATTTCTAGCAATTTCCCAAACTCAGGTTAGGTCCAAATGCACCTCTAACCCGTTCTAACTAAACAGCAACACAAAGGGGGAAAATGCCAACAACATACCCAACAGAGAACAAGTGATTAGAACAAGAAGAAAGGGAGAAAACTACCAAAGATGGCAGGAATCGCCATGGAGAGAAAAATGTAAAATGAAACTCTAGCCGCGTAGAATATGAGCTGTAGAGTCTAAAAATCGAAGTCTTGCAGCCCAAATGTAAAGATTTACGGTAAGAAATTAGGTTTCTAGGGTTTTCAGCAGAGAGAGGAATGAGAATGAGAGAGGAAATGAGAGCAAAATGTGAAGTGGGGCGAGAAATGAAAATTTATAGTCTTTTTTGTCAATGAATTGGTCAACCGGTTGCAATTGGTCGATATAAACCGGTCGACCGGGTTCAACCAGTCAATATAAACCGTCGACCGTTTGGATGTAGTAGCCATCCATTTTTGTTCGACGTGAAACAATCAACCGGATTGTTGACCAGATGGATGCAGTAGACATCCATTTTTTTTCAACATGAAACGGTCGACCGGTTTGTGCATACGGTGAGAAACGACCAACCGTCGGTCGCACTCCGATGTGGATGTAGTAGTCATCGTGGGCTTTTGGTATAACTTAAATAAATGAATCGATTCAACTAAACGGTCGACCGGTTCAGAGATAGGGTAAACCGGTTGGTTGAACTGTTCAACCGGTTCCCCCATCGGTTCTCTTTCAACGGCTATAAACGACTAGTATAGTTGACAGATTGGTCGACCGATTGGTTGACCAATTGACAGCTTAAATGCTACCGAATTCCCACTCTATAAATAGAGTGTGTGGGATCACTTAAGACGTAAGACACTTGTTGAACATCCTCTCAATCATCATTTCCCTTATGAATCATTTCTCAAACTAAGATTGTGAGTGCATTCATTATATTTGCATATTTTAGAATGCACACTTGTGTTCATCTAAGCTTCAGTTGTATTTGAAAGATCTTGAGAGCTTGAGAGTGTCTCCTTGTACTTAAATGAGAAAGCTTCAAGTGTGTATAACTTGAAGGATTTGTGAAAGCCCATTGGAGCCATAATTCAAGTGTAAAAGAAGAAGCTCGGGTTAGACATTGCCACTAGTAGAACCCTTACCGATTGAAGATTGAGGAGAAGTGGACGTAGGCAAGAGTGTACCGAACCACTATAAATCCGATTTTGTTTTCTCTATCCCTATCTAAAACAGTTTTGAACTAGAGTCAAAACTTATTCTTAGCAATTTCTAGCAATTGCCCAAATCCTTAGGTTAGGTCCCAAACGGACCCTAACTGTTTTGAACCAAACAGACCCTAGCAATTACCCTAATTTCTACCAAATCCTAACCAAAACAATTTTGAACTAGAGCTAAAACTTATTCTTAGCAATTTCTAGCAATTTCCCAAATCCTTAGGTTAGGTTCCAAACAGACCCTAGCAATTACCCTAATTTCTACCAAATCTTAACAAACGCTTAACTAGAGCCCAAATCCTGTGACGCCCCATTCTCAGTCTGCTGACTATCACCAACCTGGCTGAATGTTAAGTGGATGTCGGGTTACCTGACGCCACTTCAGAAAATCGGGCAGAGTCTCCTTTGTACGAGGAGCTCTACCCAAATAAAACACCTGCATGAAACCTGTCCCAAGCAGTCCAATATAATCACAATGATACAAATATGGATAAAAACGGCCTCTTGGGCCCATACTACAATATCCATAAAAACATACCAACTATATCCAATAGTTCTAAGAGTTCAAATGTTTTACTTATACAACATTAAAATACCGAATTCTAAATAAGGCTGTAAACATCATCAAAGCCAAAGCCACAACCGGCTTTCAAGCGGCCCCAGATCAGCCGCTCTCGCACGCTCCCGTACTGCAAAACAGTATCCCTACGTGGTGAGCTAATGCTCAGTAGTGGAATCACCCTAAGTGGGCTACTCTCCACCTAAGTGCAATGCAATGTTCCAAAATAGTCATACATTCAAGCAAATGCATGATCCTGCTTAATGTCTACATAACCAACTCAAATCCCGAGTCCTCATCGACTCTCTCACACTCGCTTAAGCCTCGTATGAGAATTATTGTTTTGTTAGTTTGTGGACAGCCCTCCGATGAATATATATCAATTGGGCCGCTCCGACGATTGATATATTATTTGCTCGCGGACTACCCTCCATGAATATCAATCGGGGCCGCCCGACGATTGATATTTTCTACTTGGACTTACCTCCCATAATTAATATTTTGACTACCCTCCGAACCATTTTCTAGACTCATCTCACATGCACTAACTCCTATAGTCCTAGGATGTTCCAAGGCATATGGAATGCAATGTGACAATTCCAATACAATAATCATTACTTAAATACGTAAACACGCACATATCCACATAATATCCAATTACACAATCATGTCATGAAATAAATCAATTCATACATCAAAAATTAGCTCCTCAAAGGCTAATGATCATACACCCAGCAATTCCACTTGAATCACTCAACTAAACACATATTCACACAAAAATACATTTCGTGTCACTATTCCTAGAAATGCGAAAAACCTAGGTTTTACTTCGCTCAAACACACATCCATTCACTGGGCTCACTTTGCGGAACCTCGCATTTCATGTACCCATTTCTGGCCTCATCCAAATCAATCCATGATTTATCACAAAAATGCAACATTCAACCACCCAAATCATCCATGGCAATCACGACTGCTACATTTGGATTTCAAAAATCAATATCAATTCGGCCTCCCTGCTCGGGATCGATCAAATACCGCTCAAGGCCTCAATCAACTAAACATTTACATGGTACTTAACCGAAGAATAAAAACCCAAGTAGGGAGAAACCCCTACCTCTCGTAGCTCGGGTAAAACTCCCTAAACCGATACCCACGCCGAAGCCTCCCTCTCCGCGTGTTAGCCTCCCTCTGCCTCGAAGACCGCCGACGGTTGGATCGCGCAGAAACTTAGAGAAAAGGAAGACACTCTCTCTCTAAAAACGGATTTCTAACCTCACCGTAAGTCTCCCTTTTTCTTTCCACGTTTTTCCCTTTTTAGCATTTGGAGAAGACATTCACTATGCTTTTTTTGTCCTTTAGTGACTTAAACTTTTCTCTAAATGACCATTATGTCCCTTCATTTCCGCTTTGATATTCTATGACTATCTCGGCCGTCCATTTTCATCATTTCTTCACTATGTCACTTTATGGCACATGAGTACGTGCTATATGTGACTTTCGTCGCATCGAAAGTCATTTTACTGCACCCGAATCTCGACATGCTCAAAACGCGTACGACTCGACTACCCGACCACGAAATTTACGTGCTAGCTAGATTTCGCGAGAAAATTCCAACGGTGCAATCCGTTTCATCATCCGAGATCTAGAGAATAAATTTCAGATTTTTAACCGAAATTACAATTTTGTAATCGAAATTACGATTTTTTGCCCTTTTCCAGAAATTGGAATTTCTCGGGTCTTACAAAACTGATTCTTAGCAATTTCTAGAAATTGCCCAAATCTTTAGGTTAGGTCCCAAACGGACCCTAACTGTTTTGAACCAAACGGGCCTTGGCAATTGCCTCAATTTCTACCAAATCCTAACCAAAACATTTCAACTGTGAGCCAAACTACCTTTAGAAATTCTCAGCACTTCAAATCCTTATGTTAGATCCAAAACGGACCTTAATTGTCTCCTAACTAAAACAACAACACAGTGGGAAAAATACCAACAAGTCATACCCAAATAGAGAACGAGTGGAATAGAACAAGAAGAAAGGGGGAAAGCTTACCAAAGACGTAGAAAAATCGGCCTTGTGGAGAGAAAAATGTAAAATGAAACCCTAGTCGCGTAGAATATGAATTGTAGAGTCCAAAAATCGAAGTCTTGCAGCCCAAATATAAAGATCTATGGTAAAAAATTAGGTTTCTAGGGTTTTCGGCAGAGAGAGGAATGAGAATGAGAGAGTAAATGAGAGCAAAATGCGGAGTGAGGCGAGAAATGAAAATTTATAGTCTTTTCTGTCGATGAATCGGTCGACCGGTTGCAATTGGTCAATATAAACCGGTCGATCGAGTTCAACCGGTCGATATAAACTAGTCGACCGTTTGGATGTAGTAGCCATCCATTTTGGTTCAACATGAAACAGTCAATCGGTTTGTCGACCAGATGGATGCAGTAGTCATCCATTTTTTGTAGAACTGAAACGGTCGATCGGTTCATACAAATCAATTAACCGTTTTGATGAAGTAGCCATCCATTTTTCGCAAATCATCACTGGGCTTCGGCATAAACTACCGGGACGGCGATCGACGGATGGATGTAGTAGCCATCCATTTTGGTAGAATAAACAAATTTAATCGATTCAACTAAACTACGACCGCCCGTAGATACCGTAAAACCGCTTGGTCGGAACGCTCGATTGGTTCCCCCATCGATTCTATTTCAACGGCTATAAACGGCTAGTATATAAAAAAAGGTTGACCGATTGGTCGACCGGTTGGCAGCTTAAATGCTACCGAATTCCCACTCTATAAATAGAGTGTGGGAGATCACTTACCAGATAAGACACTTGTTGAATATCATCTTAATCATCATTTCCCTTGTAAATCATTTCTCAAACTAAGATTGTGAGTGCATTCATTACATTTGCATACACACTTGTGTTCATCTAAGCTTGAGTTGTATTTGAAAGATTTGAGAGTCATGAGAAAAGCTTCAAGTGTATAATTCAAGGATTCATGGAATATTATCTAATGGTTTTCATAAATTGGCGTAAAAGAAGAAGCTCGGGTTAGACCTTGCCACTAGTGCAACCTTTACAGATTGAAGGTTAAGGAGAAGTGGATGTAGGTAAGAGTGTGCCAAACCACTATGAATCCAATTTTGTTTTCTTTATCCCTATCTTTCATTTACTTCTATTGCATTAAATTGAAGAATTTATTATTATTGTGCGAAATTTTTTTGAAAAAACCAATTCACCTCCCCTCTTGATTAGGTTGCTAAGTTCTAGTGAACTTTCACATATATTAGTAAAAATAATATTATTGAGAAAGAAAAAAATTGTAGATGAAGGGGGAAAGTTTAGGTTATATAATTTTAAAGCAACATCTAATATTTCATTTTTAATTAATATCTATAAATTTGCACAAATTTTTTATAATAAGAAATAAAAAGGTCCATACCACCCCGATGTGACGCCCCAAATCCGGGTGTCCGCCGACTAATTCACAACCCATGCACACTGCGGGATGCCTGCAACCTACCCGACACTCATGAAAATCAGCAGTCTCCAGGACGAGAGCCTACCCGCATACATCACCTGCCCCAACATCAATCACATGATACAAATATGGATAAACGCCTCGGGGCCTCATACTATAATATCCATCATCATACATCAACATATATCATGTTTCCAAGAGTTAAATGTTTACTTATACAACATATATTAAAATACTTTCGAATTTTAATACATGTAAACATCGAAGAACCCCAGCCACACCCGGGGCTTTCTTCTAAATCTCGGGCCTCAGATGAGCCGTCCCTCGTGCGCCCTCGTACCTGAAAATATGTTCCCTCGACAGGGTGAGCTAATGCTCAGTAGTAATCACCCTAAGTGGGCTACTCTCCACCTAAGTGCATATGCAATGCTCCAATATAAACACACATTCAAGAAAATGCATGATCCTACTTGAATGTCTAACTTATCATCTCATATCCCGAGTCCTCCCCGACTCCCTCACACCTGCCTAAGCCACGTATGAGAAAACTAATTTCAAACAAAGTTATTTTTTATATTTGTAGTCTACCCTCCGATCTGGGCAGTGGACCGTCTCGATGTTATATTTAGTGGACTACTCCTCCGAGATATATCAATCAAGCCGCCTCCGACGATTGATATTATGTATGGACTACCTCCGATGTATATCGACCAAGCCGCCTCCGACGATTGATATTTTTAGTATGGACTACCCTCCGATCATTATTATTATTTTTAGACAACCCTCTGAAACCATTCTCTCTAGAATTTCCTCATGCACTCACTTCTATCTCTCTAGGGTGCCCCAGTGCATATAAAATGCATTGTGATGCCATTTCAATAACTCATATAACACATGCAAATATATCACCATGCATATATTCACATAATTTAAATCACACAATCATGTTATGTACTTTCACATTTCCACACTCCAAAAATTAGCTCACTTGGGCTAATGATCAAACACGAGCAATTCCACTTGCATCACTAGACCAAACACATATTTTCACAAAAATTATTTTGTGATCACTGTTTTGGGAACAGTAAAACCCTCGGTTATTGTTCCTATCAAAACACAAATTACTCCGCTCACTTTGTGAACATCGTGATTTCTCGGCCGATTCCGGCCTCATACAATATCAAAGCATACATTCATAGCACACATTTCACCATGACACTCCAAATAGTCTGGATACCACGGATCGGTCCACATGGGTTTCAAAAATCCAACACCTCGGTTCCAAGATTTGGAACCGATCAAACGGCCCCTCACGGCCTCATTCAACTCAAACATTAACATAGCTCTTAAACAAAGAATAAAACCCAAGTAGGGAGAAACCCCTACCTCTCGGAGTTTGAGGAAACTCCCTAATTCGGTACCCAAGCGAAGCCCTCTCCGCGTACAGCAGCTCTCCTTCTTGTCCCGAGACCGACGGCGACGTCGTATTTCTGCAGAGAAGGAAGACTCTCTCTCACTAAAACGCGCTCATTTCGCTTCTGATCCTCTCGCACGCTTTTCTCCTTTTTCAAATGGAGAAGGTCACTATTCCACTTTGTCTTATTATCATTTAAGACAAATTCCAAAATGACCATTATATCCCTCGTTTCCCAGTTTTGACATTCGGCACTATCTCGGCCATCCATTTTCATCATTTCTCTACTCATACCACTTATGGCACATGAGTACTTGTTATATGTGACTTTCGTTGTATCGAAAATCGTTTTACGGCACCCGAAACACGATGCCTCGAAAAACGTGTCAACTCCGACTGTCTCGGAATTCTACGAAATTTTACGTGCTAGCTAGATTTCGCGAGACGATTCCAACGGTGAAATCCATTTCATCATCCGAGATCCAAAGAATAAATTCAGGATTTTTAACCAAAATTACAATTTTGTAACCGAAATTACTATTTTGCCCTTTTTCCAGAAATTGGAATTTCGGGTCTTACACCCGATCCCTACACTATTCCACCACTGACCCCCCAAAAAATCTCATAATTATAACTTCATCTTTACCCGATCTCTTCACTTGTTATCCAATGACTGACCTCCTAAAAAAATCTTATATTTATAACTTCATCATATATGTCACACTACAAGCTTTAAAGACAACTAAATGGAATTCAAGTTATCATACACTAAATATAAACTATTTAAAATAAATAAACATATTTCTTAATTTTAAAAAATTAAAATTTCTTTTGTTATACACTTGCAATATTATTATTTTTTAACGTCGTTTAAAACATTCTCATTTTAATAATTATTATTTGTGAATGTACAAACAAATTGTTTCTAATTCAAATATATATCTATATCCCAAAATCATTAATGTTAAAATCAAAAAATTTTCTATAAATTATATAGTCATTGAATGTAATAAAATATTTTCATCATTATCTATATCCAAGTACCAATATTTTCATCCACAAATTTTTTTTTTTTTTGTTTTTTGCATATAATAAAATCCTTAATTTTTATAATCTATATAGAAAAAGTGTTTTCATTTTTAAAATTTTAATAAAAAAGCAAGGTAATTTTTAACTAATTAGTTTAGTATATATATATTATGTATGTATGTATGTGTGTGACTAAATTATAGGTGTCAAAATCTCCCTCCATTATATTTACATATAGTCAAAAGTCCAAAACTAGCTAACTTATACCAAAAGTCACTCATTGTAGTCAAAGTTCAAAACTAACTACTTATAGATTTGGTCACGGTTTTCAAAAAGCACACTAATATTGTGACTTTGGATCACGGTTTTACTGAAAACTGTGACCTAAAGTACACTAATGTGACTTTTGGTCACGGTTTGATTTAAAACCGTGACCCAAAATCACATAGTAGCATGTATTGGTCACGGTTTTTAGTTTAAAACCGTGATCAATGCATGTTAACTTATATATTTGACCACGGTTTTATTTGAGACCGTGACCAAAAGTGACATTCGCATAGTTTTTAGTCACGGCTCGGGAAACCATACGAACGATTTGCGCCAAATTTTCCCATCATTAGTTTTTTACGTTGCAGTCACGATTTCCAATAAAACTCGAACTAAAATTCTCATCAACATTTTCAATGATAAACTATAATTGCGATAAAAAATCATATGTAGTCACAGTTTTACTTGACCATAACTAAATAATCATCACTAAAAACTTTCTTTTTTATAGTGAACCTACCACTTAAGGAAAAAAAATATTAGAATGTTTGGTGAACATGTGAAGAAGTGAGCGTGTATTTGTATTTGGATTTTTTTCCAACAAGCAAAATCTCACAAAAGTTGTTAAAAAGATATTTATAATAATCTAAAACTAATATTTTGCTGATATTTTATGAATTCTTTAAATAGAATTTATAATATTACTAATACTTTTTTTATTTGACAATCCGTAATTGTATATAAATGCGAATAAGACAACCTCCAAATATCACACATTAATAATATAATAATAGAACAAGGATACCAATCCTTTCAATCTTTGTACTTAAATGTTTGGTTGATAGTACACTTGCTTTCTTCCCATTAAAACAATTTTTATTTTTTGTAATCTAATGTTTGCTAAAATAGGGATGTGGTTAATGAAATTAAGAACAATAAACTGTTATAAAATTGCACCTAACTTAGTATACAAGTAAAGAGAATTAAGATTCATGTGCCAAAATCAGTCGAGATCCATCTAGTCATGAATAATTGGCAATCAACTCCATAGCAGGTGAGTGAACCCGAAAATATATATATATATATACAGAACAAAATATCGGTAGTGCAGTATATCGGTGCTTGGATTTCTGGAAATATCGAGAAAATATTTTGGCCGAAAATATCGAGGTGAAATACTTTGTTGAACTATAAAAAATGCATAAATAGCTTAAATATACACTTGTTGGATAAGTGTCATTATAATTTATCGAGAATTACATCCCACCGATAGCCTTTAAAAACAAAAATGAGCCGATGTGGCTCCATTACATTGTTGTGAAGGGATCCATCTTGATGAAGACAATATTCATACGAAGACATGGTGTTACAATAATATTAGATTGTAACCCGAACATATCATCTCATCTGATGACTCCCTACCACAACCTCTCCGTGGATAGGAAATTCGGGGTTCACCCACATACTCGTTTGAAATCCTTCTTGCATTTGATATGAAATTTGGAATGACATTTGTGGATCATGAGGATAGTTAACCATTCCATATTCTTCCCTAATAGAACCTGAAGGATGTGAAGATAGCTGACCATAACTCATTGCATAAGGAGGAAATATGTTGCCCTCATTCGATGAATCAGCGAGTGCGTTTGTTTTCGGATGGAAGGACGGACGGCAGTGCCCTCGTTGTATGGTGTGTCGCCGTTGTCTTCCTACATATGGCTTTCCAATGAAACCCGATACGGTCGACTCTCTAGACCCGTGGTCTTCATCTTGTGTGGCATGGTGAAATCATCTTCGTTGAATGGGCTCGTGGATATTGACTGATGTGGATTTGCAATATCTGCACACCATCATTTCAGTATCACTACCATCGTGGTCCTACCACTCTTGAGCCATCACCTTTGCTGCATTACTATAAGTACCGAAGCAAAACTTGGTCTCTTCTTATGTTTAAACACTTGAATCAAAGAGGGTCGATAACAGGTTGAAATGAGTCCCTTGTGTCTTGACTAAAACTTCGTTATGAACTTCTTGGATAAGCCAGCTCGGCAGTAACTTTGCTTTACGAACTTGTATCAAAGCAGATGTGGATCAAAGATTTCCATCTTCATCATCTAAATGGAGAGCTAACCCATTGAAATAGTTGATTCTCTTCTTCTTCACCAAGCTGGTTGAAATTTCAAATGCATCGAGAAAGAATTATTTTAATGGCCTTTATGGATCTCGGCCTCCGCCATCACGGATCTTTAGTTTCATGTTGTAATAACAAAAAACCAATTATTGGAGCCTCGATAAGCAACCCGTTCTTTGTTTGGTATGAATTAGAGCAAATGTGCTCAATTTCTTTCACAAACTGAAAGATGATGCGGTTTAGGAAAAGAACCTCTAAGGCAAACTCCTTTAATGTTGGGCTTTGTGATTCCATGCAAAACCACCATTCAGCTGCAATAAAAATTACTTATATTCAATATATAAGAATAAAATAGTTATAAAATTTACTTATAATGAGAATTAACACTCACCAGGAACCATTTTTTATCTTGACGCTATTGTTACCCGATCACCAAATCTCTTTTTTTGCATCACGAATAGTATAAAATTTGGCCAATTCAAAATGTCAAAAGAATCTAAAATAAAAAATTAATCAGATAAATTGATCAATTAATTTAAATTAGAAAACTCATTAATTTTCGTTTAAAAAATTACAAGGCCTTTGGCATTAGGATCTAATTTAAAAAAAACATCGTAGGAAACGACTTGAAGTGGCTCGGAGTTGGAACGACTCAGTGCGTATTGAAATTTGGATTTAGATAGTATCTTTGCCGATAGTTATTGAAATTAGTATGCGATAATAATATAGGCATAAAATTATTAAATGTGAATATCGTTTGAAAGAGGATATTAGTTAGTTACTTGCTGCATGAAGAGGATGCTTAAGAGTTCTATCGGCTTCGATCTGCGATAAGTTTACCATCTTAAAAAACTTTAAGTCGATCTAAATTTACTTGCCATCCAGTGAATCCTTTCATAGACAAATGACATATAGTTTGGAATGACTTCTAAATCAACAATGCGAAGCACTGTGTATAATGCCTCATAGATGGACACTAGCTTCTCCACCTTCTCCCAATATTGATGATCAGAAACATTGATGCTCTTTCAAGCCTGCATTATAACTTGAATTCAGGCTAAGCTTGTGAGATGACCATTCATTACTAATAAAAACTTTCTTAAATCCAGCCCTCTTTTTGAAACATCCCAAAGGGCAATATAGTTTATTACAAATCTTGTTGCTTCAGGGCCACTGCGAATATCTCCACACATATATTGTGTTTTCTGAAACAACCAACCATGATTGTAAATGAAGTTGGTTATCTTTCGACCATTCTCGATCAACTGAGCAACACTATCCCTTTTACCAATGTCTTCAAACATTAAATCAATGCAGTGTGCTGCACATGGAGTCCAATACAGATTGTATTTCTTCATCAACAACTTTCCCTCTTTCACAAATGCCGATCCATTATCTGTTACAATTTGAACCCGTTTGCCTGACACCATGATAACGTCTTGTGAGCCGCGTATATTTGTTGTCTTTCAATCTATCCGGCATCAACAGTTTGAGAAAGTGCGCTTCCTTTTGAATATACCATGAAATTAATTATGTTCAATTTAGTTGGCCCGGTCCATCCATTGCACATAATTGTACATTCATATGTCTCCCATTTCTCCACTTCCACAAAGTTGACATAAGCTTTCATGCCTTTATACTCCATTTCCAAGTACTTGCTTTTGATTTCATACGGAGATGGTGGTTCGATGCCCATTCCTACATATAATAATTCGAGGAAAACTGGTTATTAAAACATATTTCATATGGAGATAATAATGTCATTATTAAAACATATTTCATATGGAGGTCATAATTTAAAACATATTATATAATTAAAACGAAACCTGCTGATTGTGTAGCAGAAATCATGTTCTTAAAATGGTGTGAATCAACTTTTTGGTGGAATTACTTTCATATATGAAAAACTTGCTAATTAATCGTCCCATTGTTTCCTTGATTGAACCACCTTTGAACATATTTTTTAGGCTTTTTTGTTTTCCAACCGAAGACTTGTATAATGATGGTGCAATTGGCGGTGATGGATCCGTATGCCGATGTGAGACCCCGGAAAATCCAGATTCCCTAAAGGAGGGTAAAATGGTAATTTCGGTCAAAATCCGGAATTTTCTGAATCTCGGATGGCCAAGCGGACTTCCACGGGTTGGAATCGTTTCGCGAAATCTAGCTACCACGTCGAATTTCGTTGGATTCCGAGGTGGTCGGAATTTCACGTTTTTCGAGGCGTGGGATGTCGGATGACACATGATAAGGTAAGGGGATGCCAAGTGGAAGGATTAGAGGGCTGCCAGTGGAGAGACGAATGCCAACCATTTGCATGTCCTCATGAGGACCTTTATGGCACGAGGAGATCCATGGCTCACATTGAGCCACATGTAAAGTGGGTTGGAGAAAGTCAACTAATGAGTGGCAAACTTGTAATTTTAAGGAGAAGACATCATCTTCTCCACTTTCATTTTCTTCTTGGCTGGTTGTTTGACGGGCAGTGGCTGGAGATGGGGGTTTTAGAGAGAGAAAGTCTGGCTTCTCTCTAAGATCTACGACGATCGGACCGTCGGCTCGCTTCATTGCAAAGCGAGTTGGTCACCTGCGTCGAGGGAGCTACGTGTGAGTACGGATTTGGGGGAGTTTAAATCAAACTCCGAGAAGGTAGGGGTTTCTCCCTACTTGTTTTTACTTTTGCCAAGGGTTATTTAATGGATGGGGATTTGTTGAGGCACGGATGGCCGTGGTTTAGTTCCAGCTTTGGACCGGAGTTAAATCCCCCAGAGTTTGGGCGATCCGCGGGCCCATTTGGGTATTTCTTGATTTGCGTGGTGTTATGTGTGCCATGAAAATAACATACCCAGTGTGATTGTGGGCGGTTCAGATGAATTTGCTTGGGTTGTACTATAGCGTGTAATTCAGTTTATGTTATTATTATAAAATGAATAACATGATTTATGGAACTAATTATGTTAATATATGCATGAGTGATATATTAGCATGTGTTATATGTTTGTGTGCCATTGCATTGCACTTAGGTGGGGAGTAACCCAAGTAGGGAAATTCCACTAAGGCTTTACAACTCACCCACGTCGTGAGACTATATTTTAGTCACAAGACACACTTGGGGAATGGGAGCTCATCAGGGTTCAGAGCGAGAAGAAAGCGGCCATGATGGCCTTATCTTTATATTTTTACGTTTTTAGTAAATTACAGGCAAAGACCCGATTTTGTATAAATTGTAATCTAAAACAATTGTAAATGAAACCTCTTATGTATAAAATATATAATTGTGTTGAATGGATATACAGGCCCAATCGGGCTGTTTTACACATGTACATGCCTCACGATGTGAGACACGTAGATTTCCGCGGGTTAACGGGTAGTCAACGGACACCCCGGGTTTGGGGCGTCACAGCCGAACACTTTGTGATCTTTGTGTATGTCTTGATGGATCACCTGGTTGTGAAGACTCGCCTATTGCAATTATGCAAAAAAAATAAAATCAACTTACATTATTTTATACATAATTAAGTGAAAAAATGAATTAGGTATAAAGATTTACCTATTTTTCTTTTGTCTCTCATAAATCCTGTAACCTGATCTCTGTTCCATTCTTCTTTTGATGCGTCTTGCTTCTCGATATTCATCTCGCTCATCGAGGTGCATGATACTTGGATAATATGCACATCCTCATCACCCTCATCCTCGTCATCATCCTCCGATGAGATGGTGATGTTTTATCCATTGTGCCTCGTAATTCGGCTCAATTTCTTCCATATCCATTGTTTTTTTAAGCTTTTGCTTTACCTTTCTGTTCTAAAAGTTGCTTCATTTCTTGTTTTACTTCCGATGGCACATTTGGACACTTCTTAGTATTTGAATGTGGATCCGTATGTGACAAATGAAACTTTAAGCGAGTAATTCCACCACTTTTTATGCTAAAACCACAATAATTACAAATTGTTCTATTTTTATGTCCCTCCAAAGGTGCGCAATACCTCCATGCAGGATCTCGGCCTCCACTTCCATTGGCCATTCTATAAATACATGTGATTTTATTGAAAATAAAATTCAAATCAATGTGATCTTTATATATGATATCATTATAATAACATTATATATATGTAATTTAACATAAAAGTAAGACCTAAGTTTATAACATGATATCTAGCTTAATAATATCATTAAGATATCTAAGATGATCTAAATTGCTAACATTAAATTTCCTAAATTTACAACTAAATAAATAATATAATTAATTATCTAAAATTATATTATCAAATTATAAAACTAAAAATAAAACTTATAGTATAAAAATATATTATAATATAAAAATATTTCAAACATTATACAACTAAAATAAGATTATAGTAAATAACTAAGTTTGAAAGATTAAATAACTAAAATAACTATTATCTAAATAAATAATATAATTAATTAACTAAAAATTATATTATCAAATTATAAAACTAAATAAAACTATAGTATAAAAATGAATTATAATATAAAAATATTTCAAACATTATATAACTAAAATAAGATTATAAATAAATAACTAAGTTTGAAAGATTATATAACCTAAAATAACTATTATCTAATTAAATAATATAATTAATTAACTAAAATTATATTATCAAATTATAAAACAAATAAAATTATAGTATAAAAAATATAGATTATAGTATAAAAATAATTTCAAACATTATATAACTAAAATAACTATTATCTAAATAAATAATATAATTAATTAACTTCAAATTATATTATCAAATTATAAAACTAAGACCAAAATTATAGTATAAAAATATAGATTATAGTATAAAAATATTTCCAAACATTATATAATTAAAAATAAGATTATAGTAAATAACTAAGTTTGAAAGATTATATATAAAATAACTATAATCTAAATAAATAATATAATTAATTAACTAAAAATTATATAAGTATCAAATTATAAAACTAAGATAAAAGAAGTATAGTATAAAAATATAGATTATAGTATAGAAATATTTTAGAAGCATTATATAACTAAAATAGATTATAGTAAATAACTAAGTTTGAAAGATTATATAACTAAAATAACTATTATCTAAATAAATAATATAATTAATTAACTAAAAATTATATTATCAAATTATAAAACTAAAATAAAATTATAGTATAAAAATATAGATTATAGTATAAAAATATTTCAAACATTATATAACTAAAATAAGATTATAGTAAATAACTAAGTTTGAAAAAATTATATAAAAAATAACTATATCTGAAATAAATAATATAATTAATTAACTAAAATTATATTATCAAATTATAAAACTAAGATAAAATTATAGTATAAAAATATAGATTATAGTATAAAAATATTTCAAACATTATATAACTAAAATAACTATTATCTAAATAAATAATATAATTAATTAACTAAAAATTATATTATCAAATTGTAAACTAAGATAAAGTATAGTATAAAAATAGATTATAGTATATAAAAATATTTCAAACATTATATAACTAAAATAAGATTATAGTAAATAACTAAGTTTGAAAAAATTATATAACTAAAATAACTATTATCTAAATAAATAATATAATTAATTAACTAAAAATTATATTATCCAAATATAAAACTAAGATAAAAGTATAGTATAAAAATATAGATTATAAATAAAAAATATTTTAAACATTATATAACTAAAATAAGATTATAATTAAATAACTAAGTTTGAAAAAATTATATAATAAAATAACTATTATCTAAATAAATAATATAATTAATTAACTAAAAATTATATTATCAAATTATAAAACTAAAATAAAACTATAGTATAAAAATATAGATTATAGTATAAAAAATTTCAAGCATTATACAACTAAGCCAGATTATAGTAAATAACTAAGTTTGAAAAGATTATATAATAAAATAACTATTATCTAAATAAATAATATAATTAATTAACTAAAATTATATTATCAAATTATAAAAGTAAAATAAAACTATAGTATAAAAATATAGATTATAGTATAAAAATATTTCAAACATTACTTTAACTAAAAATAAGATTATAGTAAATAACTAAGTTTGAAAGATTATATAACTAAAAATAACATTATCTAAATAAATAATATAATTAATTAACTAAAAATTATATTATCAAATTATAAAACTAAATAAAACTATAGTATAAAAATATATATTATAAACTACTTCAACACCAAAATAAAACTAAATCAAATATGCATAAAAACAAAATTAATGAACAAAGAAACATACCTTAATTCAAAAAGATCTTCCAAAAAATTAGGATAAACAACAAATAAAAAATTATTTGAGAGTGAAATTGAGCTTAGATGTGGATGGATGAGTTTGTAATAAAAGTGTATGATTTTAGGGGTATTTATAAAAATTTTTGGAGTTAAAATAGCCATTGGATTGTCAAAAAACGGTTGTGATTTATTTCTAACCGTTGGATTTGATTTTGGTTCAAATCGACCGTTAAGTCATTATATCCTTTAGAAATCATTACGGAGCCGTTAGATCAAGCTTCAGATTTAAAATCAACCGTTGGATCACAAAAATAGGTACATTTGGATTCTTCAAAAAAGGCGGACGAAATGCGGGCCGGATTGGATCAAAAACGAGGAGGAAAAAATCGAAGGCCAAGACTTTTCGAGAAAAATCGCCCGATTTATCGTGATAAGTCACGGTGCCGAATTTGCTCGATTTATCGCTAATAAAACCTCCTTCGACGCGCTCCCGAGGCTCGTGATGTCTAGTCCCCGAAAAAATCGGCCAAAAATCGATTTTTCCGATTTTTCGCCGATTTTTTCCCAGCCGATTTTTTCCATGGATTTTTCTATCCATTCCCACCGAAAACCGATTTTTCGCCGAAAAATTGGCCGAAAAAACCGATTTTTTCTTCACTATATATATATTATATATATGCCCCAGGGCATTGATAAAGCATTAATCATCAGGTATCTTAACTTTAAGCGAATTGTCTGGCATTAAGCATTGATAAAGCATTAAGCATTCATCATTATCTATATCCAAGTACCAATATTTTCATCCACAAATTTTTTTTTTTTTTGTTTTTTGCATATAATAAAATCCTTAATTTTATAATCTATATAGAAAAGTAACATTTTTAATTTTAATAAAAAGCAAGGTAATTTTCCCAACTAATTAGTTTAGTATATATATATTATGTATGGCAATAATGTGTGTGACTAAATTATAGGTGTCAAATCTCCTCCATTATATTTACATATAGTCAAAAGTCCAAAACTAAGCTAACATACAGAAGTCACTCATTGTAGTCAAAGTTCAAACCTTTACTTATAGATTTGGTCACGCGGTTTTCAAAAAGCACACTAATATTGTGACTTTGGATCACGGTTTTACTGAAAACTGTGACCTAAAGTACACTAATGTGACTCTTGGTCACGGTTTGATTTAAAACCGTGACCCAAAATCACATAGTAGCATGTATTGGTCACGGTTTTTAGTTTAAAACCGTGATCAATGCATGTTAACTTATATATTTGACCACGGTTTTATTTGAGACCGTGACCAAAAGTGACATTCGCATAGTTTTTAGTCACGGTTTCGGGAAAAACCATGATTTAACGATTTGCGCCAAATTTTCCCCATCATTAGTTTTTACGTGTAGTCACGATTTCCAATAAAACCGTAACTAAAATTCTCATCAAATATTTTGGGTAATGATAAACTATAATTGCGATAAAAAATCATATGTAGTCACAGTTTTACTTGACCATAACTAAATAATCATCACTAAAAACTTTCTTTTTTATAGTGAACCTACCATAGGAAAAAAAAAAAATATTAGAATGTTTGGTGAACATGTGAAGAAGTGGCGATGTATTTGTATTTGGATTTTCCAGCAGCAAAATCTCACAAAGAAGTTGTTAAAGATATTTATAATAATCCTAAAATAATATTTATATTTGTTTTTATGAATTCATCGTAAATTTATAATATTACTAATACTTTTTTTATTTGACAATCCGTAATTGTATATAAATGCGAATAAGACAACCTCCAAAAATATCACACGTTAATAACATAAGCAGCAAACGAATGCCGACTCCTTTCAATCTTTGTAACGAATGTTTGGTTGATAGTACACTTGCTTTCTTCCCATGAAAACAATTTTTATTTTTGTAATCTAATGTTAGCTAAAATAGGGATGTGGTTAATGAAATTAAGAACAATAAACTCTAATCATAAAAATTACACCCTAACCCAAAATGCTAAGTAAAAGGGAATTAAGATTCATGTACCAAAATCAACGATCAAGAGATCATCCCGAGTCATGAATAATTGGCAATCCTTTCAGACAGTGGTGAACCCAAGAAAATATATATATATATATACAAGGGAACAAAAAATATCATTGATACGGATATATCGTTATGAATTACTACGGAAATATCGGAAAATATCGGTGGATATTTTGACAAAAATATCGGTAATGCAAAAATTAAAAAAATACTTTAAAATTCATGGAAATACTTTGTTGAACTATAAAAAATGCATAAATAAGCAAATATACACTTGTTGAAGGCGATATTCATTATAATTTGTCGAGAAATTACATCACAATAGCCATTTAAAACCAAAATGATAGATGTGGCTCCATTACATTATTTGTGAAGGATCCCATCTTGATGAAGAGCGATATTAAATGCAAAGGCGTGGTGTTCACGATAATATTGATTGTAACTTCAAACGTAATCATCATAAATACATTGACTCTACCCACTGACCTCTCGGGTGGATAGGAAGTCCGAGGTTCACCCAGCGTCTTTCGTTTGAAATCGCCTTTGCGTTTGATATGAAATTTGGAATGACGTTTGTGGATCGTGAGGATAGTTAACCATTCCATATTCTTCGCCCGATAGGGCACGAAGGATGTGAAGAAGGCTGACCATAACTCATTTGTATAAGGAGGAAATATGTTGCCCACTCATTGATGAATCAGCAGTGCGTTCCAATACTCATGGACTCAAAGCGGCGCTTAGTCCTCATTGTATGGTGTCATCCTTGGTGTCTTCCTCCCATATAGCTTTCCAATACGGCTCAAATGCACGGTCGACTCTCTGGGCAAGTGGTCTTCATCTTGTGTAGCATGGTGAAATCATCTTCAGAATTGAATGAAACCGATGGATATTGACTTTGTTGTGGATTTGCAATATCCCACCATCATTTCAGTATCACTACCATCATTGGTCCCCTCTCCTCTTAAGCCGTCCTTAATAACTTTTGTACTGAAGTACTGCGAAACTTGATATACTACTATGTTCAACACTTGAATCAAAAGAGGGTCGAGAAGTAACAACAGGTTGAAATGAGTCCCTTGTGTCTTGACTAAAACTTTCACTATGAACTTCTTCAGATAAAACCCGCTCAACATTAACACCTGCTTCTTGAACATGTGCAGCAATTCGTGGATCAGGATTTCCATCTTCATCATCTAAATGGAGAGGTCTAACCACGTTAAAAATAGTTGATTCTCTTCTTCTTCACGAGCTTCGGTTGAAATTTCAAATAAATAGAAAATTATTTTTCGGCAGCTTTATCGGTCTCGGCCTCATATCACGGATCTTTAGTTTCATGTTGTAATAACAAAAAAACCAATTGTTGGAGCCTAGGATAAGCAAGCGAATTTCTTTGTTTGGTGAATTAGAGCAAATATTAACTCCGATTTCTTTCCTGGTGAAGATGATGCGGTTTGGGAAAAAACCTCTAAGGCCAAACTCTTTAATGTTGGAGACGTGATTTCCATACAAAAACCATCATTCAGCTGTAATAAAAATTACTTATATTCAATATATAAGAATAAAATAGTTATAAAATTTACTTATAATGAGAATTAACACTCACCATGAACATTTTTATCTTGGCTATTTCTTTGCCAGATCACCGTCCCTTTTTTTTTGCATCCGCGAGAATAGTATAGATTTGTGAATTCAAAATGTCAAAAAATCTAAAATAAAAAAAATTAATCGAATCAGGTGAATCAATTAATTAGAACAGAAACTTATTAATTTACCTCGTTTCCAAAATTACAAAGGCCTTGACATTATGATCTAATTTAGAAAAACATCATGAGCAGTTTGAAGTAGCTCGAGTTGAGACCAACTCCAGTGCATATTGAAATTTTGGATTTAGATAGTATCTTTGCAATAGTTATTGAGAATTAGTATGCGATAATAATATAAAACATAAAATTATTAAATGTGAATATCATTTGAAGGATGATTAGTTTTGTTGCATGAAGAGGATGGCAAGTTCTATCCCAACGTCTGCGGAGTAGTAAGTTTCACCCACTCTTTAGCTTTAAGTCTCGATCTAAATTTGCCTTCATCAACCGAATCAACTCGTGAACCAAATGGCATGGTTGGGGCGACTTGAATCAACAATGCGAAACACGCTGTATAATGCCTCGTAGATGGACACTAAGCTGCTCACATACTCCTGATATTGATGATCGAGCATAAGTCTTTCCAACCTCATGTCAACCGGTCAGGCTAGCTTGTGAGATGACCTTATTACTAATAAAAACTTTCTTCAAATCAGCCCTCTTTTAGAAAATTTGTCGAGGGCAATATAGTTTGTGCAAATCTTGTTCTTCTGGGAGCCGCCACGATATCTTCACCACATACCTATCGCACTTTTGCAAGCAACCAACCATGATTGTAAATGAAGTTGGTTATCTTTCGACCATTCCCGATCAACTGAGCAACACTATCCCTTTTACCAATGTCTTCAAACATTCAAATCAATGCGGTGTCTTTTGCACATGGAATCAATCTGATTGTTTGCTTCATGACAACTTTCCACGGCTCCGCGAATGCAGATCCGTTATACATTTACAATTTGGAACTACATTTGCTTCTCCAACTTCCTTGATACGTCCTTCAACAAACCATATATATGTTTGTTGTCTTTAATCTTATCCTAGCAGCATCCAGTTAGAGGAAAGTGCGCTTCCTTTTGAATATACCATGAAATTAATTATGCTCGATTTAGTTGGCGTCCGTCATTGCACATAATTATACCATATGTCTCCCATTTCTCCCTTTGCAAGGGATGACATAAGCACCATATCTTTATGCTTCATTTCAAGTACTTGCTTTTGATTTCATACGAGATGGTGGTTCGATGCCCATCCCTACATATAATATTAGTGGTTATTAAAACCTCTTTGCATATGGAGATAATAATGTCATTATTAAAACATATTTCATATGGAGATCATAATGTAAAACATATTATATAATTAGACAAACCTGCTTGTTATTAAACTTAAAATCATGTTCTTAAAATGGTATTGGTAAGCTTTTTGAGGTGAACACTTTCATATATGAAAGAACTTGCTAATTAATCGTCCATTGTTTCCTTGATTGAGCCTTTGAGCGTATTTTTAGAGCTTTTTGTGTTCCAACGAAGGCTTATAATGATGGTGCAATTGGCGGTATTTTGATGGATCCGGTATCACCGCAGAGACACTTTGTGATCTTTGGTAATGCGCGTCTTGATGGATCACACAGTTTGTGAAGACTCGCTATTGCAATTGTACAAAAAAATAAATCAACATTATTTTATACATAATTAAGTGAAAAAATGAATTAGGTATAAAGATTTACCTATTTTCTTTTGTGCTCTCATAAATCCACGCAACGATCTCTGTTCCATTCACTAGCTTTTTGATACGCGTCGCGCTATGATATTCATCTTCATATGGGGTATAGTGGATCGTATGCACATCCTAAATCGCCCTCCTCACCGTCGTAGTACGTCAATGAAATGGTGATGTTTTCCTCGACCTCGTAATTATTTCGAATTTCTTCCATATCAAGCATTTTTCGGCACTGTTTACCTTTATGTTCTAAAAAGTTGCTTCATTTCTTGTTTTACTTCCGGTGGCACATTTGAACACTTCTTAGTATTTAGATATTGGATCTGTATGTGACCAATGAAACTTTAGCGATAATTCCACCACTTACATGCTTAAACCACAATAATTACAAATTGTTCCATTTTTATGTCCCTCAAAAGGTGCGCAATACCTCCATGCAGGATCTCGGCCTCCACTTCCATTGGCAATTCTATAAATACATGTGATTTTATTGAAAATAAAATTCAAATAAATGTGATCTTTGTATATGATATCATTATAATAACATTATATATATGTAATTTAACTTTATAAATAAGAGCACACTGATTTAACATATGATATCTAGCTTAATATCATTAAAGATATCTAAGATGATCTAAATTTCTAACATTAAATTTCTAAATTTCTAACTAAATAAATAATATAATTAGAATTAATAAAATTATATTATCAAATTATAAAACTAAAATAAAACTATAGTACAAGAATATAGATTATAATATAAAAGAAATATTAAACATTATGCAACTAAAATAAGATTATAGTAAATAACTAAGTTTGAAAAGATTATATAACTAAAATAACTATTATCTAAATCAATAATATAATTAATTAACTAAAGTATATTATCAAATTATAAAACTAAAATAAAACTATAGTATAAAAATATAGATTATAGTATAAAAATATTTCAAACATTATATAACTAAAATAAGATTATAGTAAATAACTAGAAGTTTTGAAAAAATTATATAACTAAAATAACTATTATCTAAATAAATAATATAATTAATTAACTAAAAATTATATTATAAATTATAAAACTAAGATAAAATTATAGTATAAAAATAGATTATATTATAAAAATATTTAAACATTATATAACTAAAATAACTATTATCTAAATAAATAATATAGTAATTAACTAAAAATTATATTATCAAATTATAAAAAACTAAGATAAAATTATAAATGTAAATATGGATTATAAGTATAAAATATTTCAAACATTATATAATTAAAATAGATTATAGTAAAATAACTAAGTTTGAAAAGATTATATAACTAAAATAACTTATAATCTAAATAAATAATATAATTAATTAACTTCAAAATTATATTATCAAATTATAAAACTAAGATAAAAGTATAATATAAAAATATAGATTATAGTATAAAAATATTTCAAACATTATATAACTAAAATAAGATTATAGTAAATAACTAAGTTTGAAAGATTATATAACTAAAATAACTATTATCTAAATAAAGTATAATTAATTAACTAAAATTATATTATCAAATTATAAAACTAAAATAAAATTATAGTATAAAAATATAAGATTACAATTCATAAAAATATTTCAAACATTATATAACTAAAATAAGATTATAGTAAATAACTAAGTTTGAAAAATTATATAACTAAAATAACTATTATCTAAATATATAATATAATTAATTAACTAAAAATTATATTATCAAATTATAAAACTAAGATAAAATTATAGTATAAAAATATAGATTATAGTATAAAAATATTTCAAGCATTATATAACTAAAATATATATCTAAATAAATAATATAATTAATTAACTAAAAATTATATTATCAAATTATAAAACTATGATAAAAGTATTGTATAAATATAGGTATAGTATAAAAATATTTCCAAACATTATATAATAAATAAGATTATAGTAAATATTAAGTTTGAAAATTTATATAACTAAAATATATTATCTAAATCGTAATATAATTAATTAACTAAAAATTATATTATCAAATTATAAAACTAAAATAAAACTATAGTATAAAAATATAGATTATAGTATAAAAATATCTCAAACATTATACAACTAAAATAAGATTATAGTAAATAACTAAGTTTGAAAAGATTATACAACTAGAAATAACTATTATCAAAATAAATAATATATCATTAATTAACTAAAAATTATATTATCAAATTATAAAACTAAAATAAAACTATAGTATAAAAATATAGATTATAGTATAAAAATATTTCAAACATTATATAACTAAAATAAGATTATAGTAAATAACTAAGTTTGAAAGATTATATAACTAAAATAACTATTATCTAAATAAATAATATAATTAATTAACTAAAAATTATATTATAAAATTATAAAACTAAAATAAAACTATAGTATAAAAATATATATTATAAACTACTTCAACACCAAATAAAACTAAATCAAATATGCATAAAAAACAAAATTAATGAACAAAGAAACATACCTTAATTCAAAAAAGATCTTCCAAAAAATTAGGATAAACAACTTAAATAAAAAAGTATTTGAGAGTGAGGCGGAGCTTAGATGGATGGATGAGTTTGTAATAAAAGTGTATGATTTTACTTAGAAATTATTTATAGAATTTTGGAGTCAAATAGCCATGGATTGTCAAGAGCGTTTGTGATTTTATTTCTAACCGTTGGATTTGATTTTGGTTCAAATCGACCGTTGGATCGTATATATCAGTTAGAAATTATTACAGACCGTTAGATCCCGAGCTTGATTTAAAATCAGCAGTTCAGATCACAAAAATAGCGTTAGATTCTTCAAAAGCGGGACGAAATGCGGGCTAGTTGGATCAAAAAACGAGGAAAAAATGCGAGGCCAAGACTTTTCCAGAAAAATCGCCGATTTATCGGTGATAAATTGCCGATTTTTTCAATTTATCGGCGATTTATCAGCTTCATCTAAAACCTCCTTCGGCCAGCTCCCAGCGTGTGATGTCTAGTCCCGAAAAAAATCGACCCCAAAAATCGGTTTTTAGATTTTTAGTAAATGGCGAATTTTTCCAATTTTTCACCGATTTTTCCCCAGCCAGATTTTTCATGGATTTTCATCCATTCCCACGAAAACCGATTTTGTAGAAAAATCGGCCCGGCTTTCGATTTTCTTCACATATATATATATATATATATGCCCTAGGGCATTGATAAAGCATTAATCATCAGGTATCTTAACTTTAAACTGAAACTCTAGGATTCAATCCTCACAGTACAAAAATCAAAACATTATTATTATTATTATTATTTTGAAAGAAGCCCAGAATGTGCTTTACCATAAATTAAGCAGGGTTAACTCCTGTTCATATCAGTGTCGCAAAAATCACAAACTATATGCATCATCTCATCGATATTCTTGCTAATGGTTGCATCTGAGTAGTAGTCTGTTGGCGATCCGTTGATATTATTATAAACTCGTTGATAATGCAGATGTCCACAATGCAAACAATGTCTCTTTGACTGATATGATAAAAATTGCCGCCGGACCCATATATCTGCCACTCACAAATATAACCAGCTATAATACAATAGTTTCTAGGACAATTTTGTGGCGCCCCCAAAACCCGGGGTCGATTGACTACGTCGACCGTGGAATACAGGTCAGTCGAGTTCTGAAGCTGGCCAAACTAGAAAATCGGCGATCTCATTTTTTAATGGGGGCTGCCACGATTAAAATACTGCAGAAACGTCTGACGGTCAATATATTCAATATATCAGAGATCCGTCCATGAGTAATCTGACCACTTGAATACATGACGATATTCGTAATACATACTAACTATGAATTGACTATATACTGATAGTTACAAGAGTTATGTTTACTCTTATACAACATATATTAAAATTAGGGGAAAATTCTAATGCATGTAGATATCGTCAGCCAAAGCCACAATCCGGCTTTTCTTCTAATCCACGGTCTCTAGGATGAGCCTTCTCCTCGTACGCTCCCTTTGTGCACACGTGAAAAGGGGATGCGACGGGTGACTAAAGCTGATAGGAGAATCGCCCTAAATGGGCTACTCACCACCTAAGTGCAGTGCAATGTTCCAATTTAAACAAACATTCAAGCAAATGCATGATCCTACTTGAATGTCTACATTACCAACTCAGATCCCGAGTCCTCACCGACTCTCACACTACTTTAAGCCTCATTAACAAGAGAATATTTGTTTGTTAGTGGGCAACCCTCAGGCAAATATATATATATATATATATATATATATATATATATATATATATATATATATATATATATATATATATATATATATATATATACCACTATATATGCTCTATATCAATTGGACGCTCCGACGATTGATATATATTATTTGTTGTGGACTACCCTCAGGTAATTATATATCGGCGAGTAAACTCAGGCGATCGATATATTATTTAGTTTGGACTACCCTCAGATGAATATATATCAAGCGGGCATCCGACCCGGTTGATATATTATTTAGTTTAGTTACCCTCCGATAATTAACCTTTTAGACTACCCTCAGAACCATTTCTCTAGACTGCATCTCATGCACTAACTCCTGCTGTCCTAGGATGTTCCAGTGCATATGGAATGCATGTATGCCAATTCCATCACAGTCTAATCACATGCAAACATATCAACATGAATATATTCGCATAATATCCAATCACACAATCATGTCATGTAATTAATCAATTTCAAGCATCAAAATTAGCTCACTTGGGCTAATGATCATACACGAGTAATTTAATTTAAATCACTTTCGACCAACACCTCATTTTCACAAAAATATATATTTTGATAACACTATTAGGAATATTGAAACCCTCGTTTAACTATTTCGGGAAAATCTAAACTTATCCAGTTCACTTAGTAGACCACCAATCCACCCGGCCATTCCGGCCCAATGTATACCAAGCAAACATTTATTACCTGAGAATAACACTAATCACGCCCAAACAGCCCCTAACATCAGTGGAGCAGTCACGGCTGCTCCATTTTTCTCTTTCAAAAATTCCACAGTTCGGTCTCATGTTTTGGGACCGATCATACGGCCCGTTCCCGGCCTTTTTCATATCAATACATGATTTAAATCATAAATTTTTAGAATTAAAACACCCAACAGCCCGTAACAGCCACTGTTTCAACATTGGGTTTCAATAAATTCAAATCAATTCGGTCCCAAGCTTTGGGACCGATCAAACGGCCCCTCACGGCCTCAAACCAACCGAAACATGGAAAAACCCTTAAAATGGGAATAAGCAAGTAGGAGAAAATCCTACCTCTTGGGTTGTCAAGAAGCTTCCATGAGCCGAGTCAGTGGCACGCTCCGTAGAAACGTTTTCACTTCTTGCTCAGAGGTGCGAAGGTCGGATTCGAGTGGTATTTTTAAGAAAGTTTCTCTTTCTAAAGCAATTCTCTCAAAAATGGTGGCTCTTGGACCTTCACCGCTCCGCTTATCACGTTTTGGTCATTTAAAATGGAGAGATGAAAGCGGCTATTCGGCTAATTGTCTTTTAATTAAGCTAAACTTTCAAGAAATGACCCTTATATCCCTCTTTTACACGAGAATCGATGTTGACTACCTCGGTGATCCATTTTCATCATTTTCCTCTACTCATACCACTTATGGTACATGAGTACATGCTATATTATTTGTGCCCAGCTTTAGTCGCGCCGAAAATCGATTCTGACACCTGACCCACATGATGCCTCGAAAAAGCGTGCCGACTCAGGCGTCTCGACCAAATTGCGAAATTTTCTAGGCGTGCTAACTATGGAATTCGAGAGAGGATTTCAAAGGTGCAATACTGTTTAGTCATCAGAGATCTAGAGAATTAATTACGGATTTTTAACCGTAATTAAAATTTTGTAATCAAAATTACGATTTTGCCCTTATTCCAGAAATTGGAATTTCTCGGGCCTTACAAATTTCACTCCTATACAACATGTTTTACAAACATATAAAATCAAAGTCACATGTCAGCTTTCTTCTCAAAAACGGCCTCTAGTGAGCGTCGTCTTCCTGAATACTCCTGTGCACGAAGGGGATCACGGCAGAGGGTGAGGCAAAGCCCAGTAGTGATAATCTCCTACATGGGTTACTCCTCACCTAAGTGCTCATGCAATGGCACACCAAACATTCAAGTAAAATATACAAGTCCCTACTCAAATGTTTACATGTTATGGATGAGAATTTGACTCACTCATCCCCACATCTCGAGCCTTCACTAACTCCCTCATGCATGCCTAAGCCAAGTGTGAGAAACACTGTTTTTAAAATAAAAGGTTTTTGTTCCTGAAAACATAATACCATTTTTCGATAAAATTATATGAATGACCCTCAGGATGAATTCTTGGATAACTCTGAAACAGATCATGGATATCCTCGAGATGAAATTTACATTGGACAACTCTTCAAGGCAATTCTTCGGAAAAATATTCCCATGAAATTCATTTTGACAACCATGTTTTTTAAATGTAAGTAAATAATACCTACTATTCTAGGTTGCCCTAGATGCATATAAATCTGATATGCCCGTTTTCGTAATAATTCATATTTAATATATCGAACAACCATATATATATATATATATATGATAACGAAATTCACTTATTCACAATGTTATTCATCCCTGACAATAACACACAACAAGTCTAATCTTGGACCAGCCAATAGAAATTTACCTCACGGCCCCTTCTGAACGCGAACCATTTTGGTTCCGATCATCCACTCTGACATCGAAAACTGACGAGCAACCTGAAACTTTTGGTTTCTAGTTCAAACCGATCCACCTTAGTCTTGGTGTGTGAGAGCGATCATAGAAACCTCTTATCCTTGATCAGTTTTGGAACTAAGCCATATGGCCTCCTTATACGATCATACCATACCCGTCTGATAAGCATACACGACATGCCATCACGATGGTCATGTCATATCCATTATTCACCTACCACCGCGACATGCAGCACGCACACTTGGTGCAAAACATAGATTTTTAAAAATATTATGATCACCTACTGCCCTCCATAGGCATATGGATGAAATCTTGACTCAATGGGCTTTCCATAGAGTCCAAGAACACTCAAAACGGAGTTCGAACAAAGAAGTTATGACCTTCCGAAGTTGGAGGTCACACATGAATAGCGGCCTGCTCGGCCAGGCTCACCGCCTGCCGATGGCGCTCGACCGGATCCGGTACCCGCTGTGAAACTCTTAAGCATAAATCTAGCACGTAAACTCTTAAGCCATCTGACTGTGAGGTAGCCTGAAAGCGAGAGACAAATTCGGCTTCCGCGGTAGAAGTGGCAATCCAAAGTTTGTTGACACTTCTCCCGAAAAGCAACTCCTTAGCCATGATGAAAATGTACCCGGATGTTGGTTCACGAGGAATCAACACAGCCAGCCAAAGTGCGCCCGAAATAGCGGCTAGATCCGAGTTGTTAGATGCGTACATACATAAGCATATAATCTTTTGGTTCCTTATAGATACCTCATGACTTTCTTTGCGGCTCTCCCTTTGGTCCATACACAGGTGCTTTGATACACAGCATACATAAAGAGCTGCCCGATCTGCAACGCCATGAATATGCTTCATGGATTCCTTTTCTAAATCATTTTTCAGGCATTGATTTAGACTTAACTTGTTGCCCTTCATAATTGGAGCAACACTTAGTGAACAATCCTTCATTCCCTTATCATTGGTTCTGGTAAATGTCATCCACGTATAAAACAAAGGAAACAAGTTTTACTCCCCCTTGACCTTTTTGGTATATACATTGATCCATAAGGGTTTCAAGCGAAACCAAATGAAGCAATTACTCCATGGAAATTTGTACTACCGTGACGGGAGGCTTGTTTCAAGCCGTATGGATTTCTTAAACTATGAGCAAGAATGCTCACCTTCCACAGAAGAGAAACAGCCGGGTTGTTTCATGTATACCTCTTCTTCTAAATACCGTTAAGAAAAGCCATTTTCACATCCTTTTGTTGCAACTGAGTCGAAATGTGCAACTAATGCGCGAAATATCTGAAGAGAGATCTTTCTTAGATGCAAGAGAAAAGGTCTCCTTGTAATCAATTCCTTCTTTTTGAGTGAATCCCTTTGCAACGAGTCTCGCCTTATATCTTTCAATGTTGCCTAATGAGTCTCTTTTGGTCTTATAAACCCATTTATAGGCAATGGCCTTCGCCTTGAGAACCCAGCTCTGAGTCCCGAACTACATTGCTCTTCATGGAATCCACTCCATCCTTCATAGCATTATACCATAGATCAAACTCTTTACAACTTAAGGCTTGTGAAAATGTTTCAGGATAATTTTCGGCTCCAATATCAATTTCTTGTAAATACACTATGTAGTCACTAGGAATCGCTGACTTCCTTTCACGAGTAGATTGTCTTAATGTTGGACCATATTCTCCTTGAGGAGCTTGTGGTTCAATTGGTTGAGGAGCCACTGTGGAGTCTCTCCTTTTGTGGCTAGCCGGCAAGGTGTCTCTTGACTGACCGTCGCCACGCGAGATATTCGTGGATGTCGGGTAACCCCCGACACCACTCAATCGGGCAGAGTCTCCTTTGTACGGGAGCTCTGGGTACAAAGCACAATCCCGATAATTAACAATGACCACACAGGGTCCACATGCGAGTAAAATAATGGCCACTTGGGCCCTTGCATCAATACTCACAAAATACATCAGCATATGCAATAGTTCAGAGTTAATAAATTACTCTTTACCAAACATATATCAAAATTTGAGTTTTAATACATGTTATACAAAGCAGTCACCCCCAGCTCCTGGCAGGCTTTCTTCATAGCGAAACTCCCAGTGACCTTAGTTCTCTGTCATCCTGTACCTTAAATAGTGATCCCTCGACAAGGTGAGCAATGTCAAGTAGTGATAATTTCTTACATGGGTTACTCCCCACCTAAGTGCACATGTCATGACAAACAATCACACTCAAGTAAATACATGATCCTACTTGAATGTCTGCATGCTTTGAACCCGTGTCTCGAGTCCTCACCAGGCTCACTGTGGCATTACACAAGTCAAATGCGAGTAAAATATCCAGTTTTCAAAACAAAAGTTTTTCGTTCTCGAAAACTTATTACCGAGTTTCGGTAAAATTTATTGGAATACCCTCCTAGGCGAATCTGTTGGATAACCCTCGGGGAAACAATTCACCAGGCCCCTCAGGCCTTGAATTGTTGAGACATTCTCAAACCTGATTATCCCAGGAAAATCTTGTCGAAATTCCTTTCACAAACATTTTCCTTTTATTTTCTTTCATATCATCACGCTCCTCCCTAATATTCTAGGGTGCCCCGATATACTTAGAATGCATTATACCAATCCCAACAATTCATGCTAATATATAAAACATGTATATACTAACATAATTAATCCATAAATCATATTCAAATTCCTGATCAATAACACCAAAATTAGCTAACATGAGCTAATTAACAAACACAAGCAATTCACTTTGAATCATTCAACATCATAAAAATTCACACCAAAAATCACGTGAACAGTGAAACCCTCGGGTTGGCAGCATTTCACGACCTACAAATAAGGAATTTTCTCCACTCGGTTCAAATGTTTTGAGACCGAAATTACGACTAAATCAAGCCTTAGAATATTCCTAACCATTTACATGGCTCTTAGCTAAAGAATAACACAAGTAGGAAAAGATCCCTACCTCTTGGAGTAGTCAGAACTCCAATCGGTGCTGCCGGCGACGGCCCTCCGCGTAAGCGACTTTACTTCTTGGCCCCAGCTGACAGCGGTCGACGGTAGGAAATCTAGAGAAGGCACTGGTCTGTGCGTGACCACCTTAGGGGCATGATGTCAATTCACACCCTCAAGCCTTGACCTAAGGTTTGAAGTGTGGCTTGACCTGTTAACTAACATGCTTGGATTTTGTCCATTCTCAGAAGCAGCGTATTCAAGAGTATTACTTTTAACATACAGATTCTTAAGAATTCTCCAATTCGAATTTCATGCCGATAAAATTACTTCTAAAATATGATCTCATACTTACAGTAACAGAGTTACCAATTACCAAGTACACAATTCGAGTAGCGGAACAAATCTAAAATCCTCATTATTAAATTCCAAAACTAAAACATCACTATCGAAATCCATTGTCGAATATTTGTAAACTTAAACAATTTAGGTACCTAAAATTAAATTTCAGAATTTCCAAAACTTCGACTTTGATCTATTTTATAAATTTGAAGGATCCAATATCCAAGTAACTTCTCAATACGGAAAGTCCAAATAAATACAACTACAGTTAAGCAAAAATCGATATAAAATCCTAAGTCAAATTAATGGCGACCATTCCTGCTGCTAACCGTCTCCTGAAACTAAAAGTACCCTAAAGATATCAGCGAATGGGGTGAGCTAAAAGCTCAATAAAATACTATCACGTTTCATGGATCAAAGAAGTTTTCAATCATATAACAAGCCGGAGATATTTTCATCAAAACTTTTGGTTCAAAATAAGTTTTGAACATTAACAAAATATGCTTGAAAACATTCTCACATCCATTTTCAAATCGGTTTTCATAACTCAAATGTGATCGAGCAATTTCATATCAAATTTCAGATTCAAACACTTTCATAATAAATCCAAAATCAAATACATTTCAAATATATTTTCTCTTTTGGTCATCAAATATCAAATGGTGCCTGATTATGTGGGATTTCAAATGGGTGGCTAGCCATGAGTGTTCTTTCTAAGGTGGGCGAAATGGCAGCTACGCAAAATCTTAGTAACCTCTAACCAAACCCTTAGAGCTGGGGTTTCAAATCAATTACATTTCCCACGAGAAAATGTAAAAGGTCGGCTATTATATTAGTTGACAAGGGCCGAATAGTGTCAACTATTATATCCTAGTTACGACAAGGGCCGAATAGTGTCGACTATTATATCCGACTGACAAGGGCCGAATAGTGTCATCTATTATTCCCATTGACAGGGTCGAACTAACGAGTCAAATATTTCATTCAAATTTCAAATTACAAACATCATATCTCCACATTTTCTTTAAGCAAAACAAAACAAATCTCGAAAATGCATTAACCACAAAACTACGTTCTTGATCCATGGATAATCAAATAAATAAAAAAAGTAAAACTTTTCACAAACCAATATTATACATAATTCATTTTAAACAATTTTCACCCTCAAATGAAGTAAAAACAAACAATTTTCTTTTGAAAAATCTGCATTAATATCACTTTGCGTACATATATAAAAATAATAATTTTTCGAAGGCGTATTAGAATCGCTTCTGTACATACGTATAAAAATAATAATTTTTCGAAAAGGCATGTTAGAATCCATACCTCGAAGGAGTACTCAAAAGCTTTGAAAGAGCTAATCCGAAGAATTTCACCTCAATGAAATATTTCTCCTAGAAATTTGTTCTTGAACCTTTAGATCAAAGCCGTCGTCTGCGAAATTCTTAGTAGGAGGAGAAACTGAAGAATAGAAAAGATTTCCTTATCTTATTCCAATTTATACTAGGGTATCTATTAGGAAAATTACCTTTTTACCCATCTTTCATTAAATTAATTAATTAATTACTAATTGAATTACCATTATTATTTTCATAACGTCTTTTCATTAAAGTAATTGGTGAATTACTATTTGAATTACAAATTATTATTTTCATACGCGTCTAATTGAATTATCATTATTTCCATAACGTCTAATTCAATTATCATTATTATTTTCATAGCATTATGCCTATAAACATTCCTGCCATTATTATTTTCCGTAACCTTATCTATCTAGTCATAGTATTATTATTTTACGTAACTTATACCTATACAAATTCACATTCATTGTTATTTTCATGTATACCTATACAAATTCCTGGGTGTTACACATTCTCTCTCTAAAATCTGATCTAGCCACTCACTGCCAGTTTTATCCAATTTTTGGAGAAGAAAACTATTGTTATTTTGTCTTTATTCATTTAAACATTTCATTAATTCTCATCTTGTCCTTAAGTTGTGAATTTTTTACACATAGCTTAATATAAGTCATTCATCTCCATCATCTCACTAATCACGCAACATGTGTCACATGAGTACATGTAATAGGTGACTTTTTTCACATCACATGTCTCTCACAACTCATTCTGACACGAAACACTCAGTATCTCGAAAAATGTGAAATTTATTGTCTCGAGTCGACGGGGTGATGTGGTAGCTAGATTTAAAATGATTCAACGGTGAAGTCCATTTAAGTCATCGAGATCTAAAAAAATTTTGGATTTTTACCGAAATGACCATTTTACCCTTCCCTTCTTAAAATTTGAATTTCCAGAGTTTCTGCGCTTTTGGTCTTATAGACCCATTTCTGTGATAATAAGCCCCTTAAGGAAAATCTATAAGGTCCCAGACTTCGTTGCTCTTCATGGAATCTAACTCATCCTTCATAGCATTATACCATGATCGAGACTCTTTACAACTTAAAACGCTTGTGAAAATGTTTGAGATCATTTCGGCTCCAAATATCAGTTTTCTTGTAAATACACTATGTTATGCAAGCTGAGAATCGTAGACTTCCTTTCACAAGTAGATCGTCTTAATGTTAGACCATCTTCTCCTTGAGGAGCTTGTGGTTCAACTGGTTGTTCAAGATTATGTGGTAATTCCTGAACTTGTTGATACTCTGGAAGGTTCTCAGCTACTTGTGGAACTTCAATTATTGGTTGTTCAACACTAATTGGAACTTAAGGAGTGTTATGAACTATAACCAATCTATCATATGACGTGGAAGGTTGAGTTTCAATATGATGTTGAATAAAAATTAAATCTGAATCGATCCTCCCACTTAATCATGTCATTTCAAGAAACTTCGCGTTCCTTGATTCCACAATCCTAATCGAATGAGATAGACAGTAAAATCTATAACCCTGAGATGTTTCAACGTAGCCAATAAAGAAACCACTAAATGTCCTTGGGTCCAATTTCTTCTCATGTGGATTATATATTCGCACCTCAGATGGACAACCCCAAACGTGCATATGTCGCAAACTCAGTTTCCAATTTTTCCATAATTCAAAAGGTGTCTTTAGGACAACCTTAGTTGGAACATGGTTTAATATATACACTATTGTCTTAAGTGCGTCAGTCCACAAAAATTTAGGAAGATTGGAGTTGCTAAGCATACTCCGCACCATGTCCACTAAAGTTCGATTTCTTCTTTTGGCAACACCATTTTGGTCCGGAGAACCAGGCATAGTGTGTTGGGCAACTATTCCATGCTCTTGAAGAAACCTTGTAAAAGGACCAGGTGCTTGTCATTTGATGTACCTACCATAGTGTTCACCACCCTGTCGAGATCTCACTATTTGTATTTGCTTCTGGTTTCTCGAAACTTCAGCCTTAAAGACTTTGAAGGAATCGATACTTCATACTTGTTATGAAGCGAGAACCACATCATATATCGTGAGTAATCATCAATGAAAGTGATGAAGTATTTTTTACCAAGCATATCCATATCTGGACAACATATATGTATGATTTCTAATATGTTTGAACTCCTATTGGCATTCTTCTTAGACTTGTTTGTCTATTTCCATGATCACAGTCCACCTGAGAGTATCGAAGATTAGTATATAATCTAAAGTCTTAAGTGCCAAGTGCTTTTACTAATCTTTTAATTCTATATATGGAGATGTGACCCCGATCTCGATGTCATAACATAGAAGAATCCTCATTAATATTACACCTCTTAGTTCCAATATGAACATGCAAAAGAATTATTAGTGGCTTCGTGTAAAAGAAATTCTATATAAGACCATCACGCTAAAATACCTATTCGATATGATTTTGATTCATAAAATAAGTTAAATACATTGTCTTGAAAAGTAAAAGAAAAACCTAATGGAACAAGTCTAGAAACAGAAATCAAGTTTCTTGAGAAACTTGGTACATAAAAGGTCCTTTCCAAAACTAAAACAAAGCCATTGCTTAGTGTTAATGTGCATGTCCCGATAACCTCCAC
The DNA here is from genome assembly GCA_016808115.1 of Tetrastigma voinierianum. Lineage (NCBI taxonomy): Eukaryota > Viridiplantae > Streptophyta > Magnoliopsida > Vitales > Vitaceae > Tetrastigma > Tetrastigma voinierianum. The sequence goes on along the minus strand of JAEQBH010000541.1, from coordinate 765,838 downwards.
ATGTGAGCCCATCTTGTTACCTGATAAGATGCTTAGCTCACTTCCCACTGACTTCCTTAGGTTTTGCATATCCTGTAAAGAGTTTGCAATATAGATTGTAAAACCATAATCTATCCACCAGGTGTTAATATTAACATTAACCATATAAGATTCATAACAAACAAAGGATGATATATTACCTTTCTTCTCAAGCCACTTCTTGAATTTGGGAATGATCTTTCTTCCGTGTCCTTATTTTTCACAGGAGAAGAAACACTTATTTTCCTTCTTGATATCAGCTTGAGTTAGTACTCTTTCATCGATCTAATTTAGAAGTGTTAGTACGAGATGTGTCATTCCTTTTGTTCTTCCCGAGTTGTAATGACCTCGCACTTTCACCTAATTCCATCACGAGCCTCTCTTCTTCTTGAACACACATGGTCATTAATTCATTGATTGATCATTTGTCCTTATGTGTATTATATGAGATCTTAAAAGGCCTGTATTGATGAGGAAGAGTGTTCAGAATAAAGTGCACTAGGAAGGACTCCGACATATCTATCGAGGTTTCTTAAAGTTGAGCCGCCTTGATGTCAGCTACATGCATGATGTGCTCACGCACACCCCTAACGCTTGTGATACGAATGGAAGAGAACTTCATTATTAGGGTAATTGCCAAAGCTTTGTTTGAAGTGAGAAATTGTTCGCCAATGGCTTTTAGAAAATCTTGGACCTTATCGTATTGCTCAACATAACCCCTAATACCAGTAGTGATTTTTGTCTTAATGAACATTATTTGGAGTCGGTTGGATCTCCATCGCTCAATAAGCATAACTTGGCTGAGTATGCTTTCTTACATCATAAGTAGTTACGATTTCCTTATGGCATAATCGATGTCCATATACCCTAAATGAAGGAGAATCCTTTCTTTCCATATTTTATAGTTGTCACCCCTAAGTTCTGGAATGTCTAGGTGCATATCAGTGTAACTAGCAGGTTGAGATACTGTAAAAAGTCTAAAAGCTTATGTTAGATTTGAGGCTTATATCACTAATTGCATGTGTTACCAATGTAAAACATGCACTAAACTATACCTAATTTAATAAAGACTACCTATGGGAAAAATCTTTATTTAATTAGTTCTCTTTAACTTTATGATAGAAATTTCAAATTATTTAATTTTGATGGGTGAACATGTAACCTAGGAAACGGATAGGTACATGCATTTATATACACTAGGAAAGTCTCCAAGCAAGTGGAGGGATCACAACGGTCCCTCTTAATAACCACTAGCCTTGAGGCTCTTATCGCCCTTTTGTCAAGACTTTCCTAGACATATATAGTGCTACAAGTCTGCTTAATGTTCCAGGTTCCCAAAACCTCTCTTACATATAGTTTGTGTTTCCTATCTTTAAAGATAAAACTACCAAAATTATGTACCAATTCATAATTCACATTGGGTAAATTATGAAAATAATATAATGGCATCTCATCCTAATTAATTATATAAATATAAAAAATTTCTTGTGGGATAAATTTTATTATATTCGTAAAATTAATAACAAGTTTATGTCTCATTTCTTTATGTGATCTCAGCAATAAATAATTTTAATATTTTAATTATATAAATATAGCAAAATTTCCTGTGGGATAAATTTTGTATTATATTAAGTAAAATTAATTACAAGTTTTATGTCTCATTCTTTATGTGATCTTAACTTAATAAGTAATTTTAATTAATTAAAGATGTTGTGGCTATTCCTAACTAACCAAAATTATATTGATCACATGGACATTTTATATAAAGTATTTGGATTTGTACTTTCTAACTTAGCGCTAAACTTAGAGGTTTTATGTATAATATCAAATTTTATTGAATAGCATAATTAAACCGCCCCTATTATTCTATAAAAATTGTATAATTAATCACTAATTATCACACACATTTAGTTTCATACAAAAGAATCAAAGCATAAATAATACATTCATGCATGAGAAAGCCTTAAAAATTGTAAATTTTATTAGTATTTTTCTTAAATAAACAGGATTTAAGAAATTAATAAATAATGCTTAAGCACGTAATGAATAGGGAAGTGTATAAGAATTAACCATATAAATTCTTTAAAATATAAGCTAAGTTGGCTTGGTGGAAGAGTCATTCTCAATTGAACTTTTGATCGTAGGTTCAAAACTCATAAGTAACACATTGTTTTTAATCTTTTAAGCCAATAAAAAGTGGCATGATTCAAAACTAGGCCCAAACCCTTAAAGGGCTTTTCAACAAGCCCGCTCAATATTGCTGAAGCCCAAGAATAAAGCCTTTTCATATAAGCCCAAATACTATTTATGTATTGTTTTTTTTTCTTAAAGGTTGTCTTCTTCGTATAGGACCTCCCATGAGGCAGAATATCAGGTCACGGAAAATAGAATCTCTACTGCGAAAAATAAAAATTTCTTGGCAATTTGATGTTATAGAATCATAAAAAACATGGATAAATATAAATGTGATTTAATGATTATAAAACAATTAAAAAACCCAAAACGAGTGGAAAAATGAATCTACAAATTTTTTTTTTTTTTTTTTTTTTTGTAGAATAAATACTCCAGGGCGAGAGGTTCAATCATGCTCGATACCAAATGATACTTTCATATCGACATCCTAAACATGTTTTAATATGGAAACATGAAAAATAGGATCTTCACATCTGCTCCAGGCCATTGATTTTAAAGCTGGTCATGAAACCGACAGTATAACGCTTTTCTTACTTGCTGCTCAACGAATTGATGGAATTCTCAAATAATGAATGAAGTTTTTTTAATTTTATCTAATAGAGCCGTAAGAGAGGACCCCTTTATATAGTAGTTCTTACATCGAAGCTACGGTTGTATTAACACGAAGGTGCAAACTTTAAGCTTTCAAATTTCAAAGTTCAAAAGTTGAAACTTTTGAAAGATTCTGCGTCGTTTAAATGTCTTATAAAGCCTTATAGTGTCTGTACCATGTAGGCTCAGACTTGGTCATACCATGCTCGAGAGACACCAGGCTTGTTCCTTCTCTATACTCCCAGCCCTATAACTACTGAGTGAGGCCTTATTGGCTATAATCATATTATAATTAAAAATAGTTGTATTTTCTAAAATAAAAACTAAAATATGATCATATTTATCAAGTTTAACCATTACACTTGAATCATATTGTTGTTTTCTATTCAGATACTCCATTATCCAATGTATATATTTCCTTTTTAGTTACCACTTACTATATGAGACTTTGTAATCTTCTATAATAATATGCTTTTAGGGTTAAAATCTTGAAAAACATTACCATATTTTAATTCAGAAAAACATGTCTGAATTCTCGGGGCCTTTTTGTACCTCTTTTTACATTTTAAAGAGAGATGTTAATCCAAAAGTTTTTGCATTTAAAGGAATACCTGTAATTTTAAAGTAACGCATGGATTTGTAAAGGTGTCACTTTAATATTCCCTAACAAAAAAAGATACATGGATAAGTCAAAAGGCCAAAAATGATAATTACCAATAAAAGCTGGAGGCCAAACTCACTATAAATAGCCACAAGTTGTCTCTCAAATCATCACAACCTATACACCATCTGTCTCTCATCATCTTCATCTTCATCTTCATCTTCATCTTCATCTTCTTAAAAAAAAAATGAGATTCTCTATGTTTCTTGCCTGTCTGATGTGTCTTTCTCTAACACAAACCCACGTGTCAATCGCTGATTTGGTGGACGACACATGCAAGCAAACACCCAACAAGGATCTGTGTGAGAGCACTCTGCGTGCAGACCCACGTAGCTCTACTGCTGACGTGTGAATATCGTGGTGGATACAATCAAGGCCAAAGCGATAGAAACTGTGGCCCAGATCAATACCTTGTTGGGTTCAAACCCGGATCCGAAAACGAAAAACGGGTTGGATTCTTGTTTGAAGAAATATAGTAATGCAATTTTGAATGGTGATATTCCATCAGCATTAGGAAGGAGTCTCTCCAGAAAATAATCGAAATTTGCAGAACAGAATGAATGATGCTGCTAATGAAATTTAACTCTGAGGATCATTTGCTGGGAGCTTCTCCATTTCTTCTTTCAATAAGACTGTCACTGACACTCTCTAATGTCACTTCTGCCATTATCCAAGCTCTTGTTGTAAGCTTGGTAATTAAACTACTCCATCAATGGAGTTGTACACAGAACTTTAAATAATTATTTTCGAAACAAATCAAATGTTTCAAAACAGTATTTATTGTGTGTTATTGTGGTCATTTTCATCCACCGCATCCCATATCGAAGCAGGGAGAGTTTATGGATGCGTCGTGCTATCTTTATATGGTTGGAGCTGGGTGTGCATTTTTATGGTCGCCATTCTTCAACAAAATGGGTGGTACATGACTGCTTCCTCACTTTTAATAATAGTTTTGGAAACAATCAAATGTTTAGCCAAACAATAGCCAAGCAATTTAAAACAAAAATGAAAGTATTTAATTAGTTGCCTTTTCTCTAGTATTGTTTTCTTCTAGCCCATTTCTCTTAATAAAATGGTTTTTCCATAAAATGTTTCTCTCATATGGTTTTAACATATTTTTCTAATCTATTGCAAGTTTGATTCAATAAGATTAGTTTCTTTGGAAAAACAACATTTTATTTAAATATTTTAACGTCATATATAAATGTTAAGAAATAACAATTTAAATTAATTATGAACATTTTATTTTATTTTTTATATAGATCTATAATAACCTTAATTTAAGTATATGATTATTTTTTACTCTTCTCCATGGCATATCTCTCTCTCTTAATATAGTATTTACAAAAACATTCCTACTTAGTTTGTTTTATAAAACATTTAATTAATAGATATTAGAATCATCGATATTTTATACCCTATCCTTAATATATATAAAACATTTAATACCCTCTCTCCATGGCGTTTGTTTTTTAGTTTTTTGTTGAAAACTAATGCCTATTTGTTTTTTAACTTTTTCATGAATTATTGGTAAATTTTTAAAACTTTTTATTGAATAAAAATATTTGGCTTTTTAGTTTTTCCTTAATGCTTTTTTGAAATTTTTTTTTCTATTTTGAATAAACTATATATTATAATATAAGAAAATCATATTCTTATGATTATTATGATTTTATGTATTCTAATCCAATTGGATAACTCAAAAATATATAAATGAGGATATAAATGAGGATTCAGGATTTATCGGTTCAGTAAGATTTTGATATGTTGATTAAGATAAGGACAAAATAATTATAAATAAATATAGAGTTGAATTTTTAGCACTTCACTTTTTTTGGATTCCATTATTCTATTAGGGTAATTTTCCATTATTTTATTAGGGTAATTATGTTAAATTCATTTGTTTTAATACAGTAGAAAACAAAAAACAAATTCGATTTGTGTATGTACTAATACATGCATATGTCTCTCTCCCATTAATTGATTTAGTTTTTCCTTTCTTTTCTTAAGTAATGGAAATTCTCATATATATTTGTGTGGTGCAGGATAAGCAGATCTAGTAAGATCTGACTCTAGTGATTTTACTCTCAAATAGAGGATAATCAATCAGGTGATGAATGACATTTTTACGTTTTATTCAAAATGAAAATATTAATAATAAATGAGCACATCACTAATCATGTAAAAATCAGTAGGAATGTTTAATTACAGGTTTTGAAAACCATTTTTTTTTTTTTAAATAACAAGAAGAATACAAAAAATATTAAATTTAGAAAACACAAAAAATAGTGTTTTTTATATTTTAAAAAAACTCTTGTCAGTGACAACTTAAAAAAAGAGGAACTGACAAGCTCTAAAATCTATTATTGACATTGGGTATCTATTATCTAGATTTCATTCAGAACAATAAGATAACAGAATAAATACTGACGTCCTAAGAGAGGCCAAAGCTGAAAAGCTTATCCAAAATATAAATATCATGACGTCCAGTCTTCTTTAATGATAAGACTCCATATAACTTCACATCAAACACGTGAAATCGCTGAACGACATTTAAGCTCTGTAGAAAGTTTCATTTATCAAACCGATCTTTAGATTGTGCTGCTATCACGAGACTCCATCACCCCACCTAAGACACCCCAAATATTTCAAAATTTCTTTTTAGTATAAATTTCTATTGATTTGTAAAGATTATTGTCTATAATAAGCCATTCTAATATTAGATTTATAGGAAAAAAAATGTTATAAAATGAGGATGGATAATGTGAAGTGCATGCATAAGGTATGTGAGAGCATCACTGAAACTGTGATGCTTGCCTGCCTACTTTTATTATTACTCGTGAAGACTACCAAAATAAGATTTTTTTTTTTTTTGAATTGTTATAGACCAAAAGGGAAAAAGGCACTGAGGACTTTATTCAAATCAAGGCACCCAGCCAGCCATGACAGCACGTAGCTTTTTCCATTTTAGTTTTGGATCATATCAAAGTCGTATTAATCAAATAGGGCGACTTAAATATTATCTCATAAGAGGGAAGAGAGAGGAGATAGAATTGGGGTTCCACATGTCGATGTCACGCCAAAGTTTAATCGTTATTTTAATATTGTTTGGTCATTTTATTATCATTTTAATACTGTTTGATTATTTATCATTATTTTAATATCATTTGACCATTTTAACAATACGTGAAATACTACAATTTAAAGAATGTGAGGTAAATTTTGTAGGGCTTAATTAAATAAAAAATGAAATTTAAAATGTAAGTAAGATATAGGATAAAATACAAGGATTTTTTTTTTTTTTTGCATATTTTCCCTTAATCCAATAGGGAGACTTAATTATATTATCTCAGAATTAAATTAAATTAAATTAAATTATTGGAGTAGTGATTATTTAGGCAGTAGGTTATAGACGAGACGATGACTCCTGAATGGGTTACAAGAAGACCCACAGTCCCTTGTGTCGTTATGGGCAAAATGGAGCAACTTTGAGTATGTGGCCAGCAGCTCACCTCATCACTAACTCCCCCTTCTACCATAAAAGCTTCTATCATATCTCCATAATCACTCACACTCATGCACCCAATGATGAAGACTTCCATCTCTCCACCAATCTTCATCTGTTTTTTCTCGGGAAACGTATTTATCATGCTAACGATTGGGAGATAAAAGGTAAATAAAATATAAAGAATGAGAAATAAAATGGTTCAGAATATGTAAAAAAAAAAATTATTACTTACGCAATGAGACTATTTTAACTATTCGTACACTACATTAACCAAATATTTGAAGATAAGACCTATAATTGGCTATGAAGACTCAAAATGACAAGATAATTCCTAATTCGAATTATGTATTTTCTATTTTTCATATTTCCTTTCCTTTTATTTTCAAATCGATACCCTACTGTGATACTTTTCCCTTTCTTCTTTATACTTTTTTCTCCTCATTCTTCCACTTCTCCATCTTGGCACAACAGATGCTTCATTGGGCCCATTGTCAAGATGCTATCAGAAATTATAAGCCTACTGTTAAGAAGTACGATATTTATATTAAACTAAAATCCCACAAACTTAAACCTTAGGAAGAGCTGACGACTAACATGATATCGGGAACAAAGCTGGTCTAATGAAAGGTCATGGATCTTGAATGTTTTGATTCTATGCACTTGAGGAAGGGGTGTTAAGAGGAACAGTGTTTATTATTGTTATTACTTTTTCTTTTGTTTTTTAACATTTGTTGGTGTATGTTGAAAAGAATGGGCTTTGTTTTTCTAATATTACTTTTTCAAAATGTTTAGTCATCTTCAAACTTCCTCCTTTATCATTCAATCATTATCTACCTTTGAACTTCCTTTTGGCATTCGGATAGGGTTTCAATCCCAATCGAAGAAAGTCATCAAAAGATCGGGCCTGATAGTGTGAAACATCTTAAACTTACTAAGCACTACTCCACAACCCATAAGTTCGATGATCATATTATTCCATACCTCTTAAGAAGCCAAATGTTCACGGATGATATTCACTCTAGGTGGCCCACATTTTAAATAGCATTCACTCTGGACCCACCTTTGGGACATCGTATAGCCCTCTTCCAGATAGCCCTCTCCCGCTATGTACCGACTGTCAATGAAAGTATTTATGATAGGGTCTCAAGCCCAATCAAAGACTCAACCCAAAACCACTTGATAGATGTTAATCTTTCAAGTTTAAGTATCACTCTACAAACCTTATACGTTTGACGTTGACTGTATCACATTCAATGCCGCAGAATCTAACTATGGTCTTTTGCGGCTTAGACTCATAAAGCTCTCACGCAGACGACGTGGGCATGATGGTAAAAAATTCGTAAAGTTATAACAATCTCTATTTGAAATTCACTGAACAAGAAAAAGCAAAAGATAAAGACATTATTCTACTTGAGTGTTTCTCAAATCATCATTCTTATATCCTAAATAAAATTTCCAATATTAGCAAATAAACTCTTAAGGTTACCATAGGGTTTTGTCATTAGCCATCAGGATTGGATTAAGACCATTACAAGAAATAGGACTTTAGGTCACGGTCACCAATCATCACCAAATCAATGAACTTCGTGACTAAAACTTGTTATCGCGGTTTTATGAAACTGTGACCAAGCGTCACAATAGTAGGCGCAGGCAAAGGTTTTAGTCACGACTTTCTACATGACCGTGATCATATGGTTCATTATTTAGATCGTCATAGCAAAACCATGACTGTAATAGGATTTAGCTAGCCTGCACGACCTTTTAGCCACACCAAAGATGAAAACCATGGCTAACACTTTTAGCCACGATTTTCATGTTGGTTGTGACTAAAAATGTCCCATTTTGAGCTAACTGTCCCTTCTTTTTTGTCACGATTTTTGCAACAACCGTCACAAAAAAAGGACCATATGGTCACGATTACACCGTGACTAAAATTATTACATTTAAACAATTAGTTTTTTTATAGATTCTCATTTTCCAAACTCACAAACAACACCTTTTAAACCTATGCAGTAATCAAGGGGACTCAACAATTTTGAAATTCAAAATTTAAAATAGTACAATATATCATAATAAATTATCCCAAGTTATATAGTTAAAAACTAACATAATATGACAAAAAACAATAAAAGAAATACAAATTAGGTTTTACATTCTATCATATAATGTATTAGTCATAAAAACTCCAAAAAATGAGGATAATGTATCATATAAAATGTAGTATAATGTAAGTCTACTACTGCATTTGTTGAAATTGTTGCATCATTTGCATCATCTGTTGTTGAAGTTGTACTTGCACTCTTTGCATTTCCATAATTTTTCCATTAAACTCTTCTTTCACTTCTTCTCGTGTCTTCTTTTGAACTGTTACCAACTTCCCTTCAAATGTTTCAGTTGTTGTTGTAAATTGCTCGCAACTCTTAGCAGCATCTCTTGGGCATTTTCAAGTTGTGCTAACAAAGTAGATCTTGATTGCCCCGTACTATTACTACCAAAGACTAAGGTAGGAGTAACACCAAATCTATAGCCTCGAACACGTCCATGCCTCTCTCGACCCATCACTTGGGCATATATGTCATCTACAAATGTAGATGCTATAGATGATGCAGAAGCAGTAGAAGCAGCAGGAGAAGAAGAAGACATCCCTTTAGGTTGGGATAGTAATCAAGCCAAATTGATCCCGACATTACAAAAACAAAATAATTGTTAGACTTATACAAATAATTTAGTATAGCTAAGGATCAAAATACAAGTATATAAATTTTAGATACTTCATTACCATGATCTACTTAGAACGATCATCAACAAAGTGTCCCATCTTAATTTTTGTATGTGTTACATTTCAAACATCTCAACTCTATTAGGCCCGGGGCCTCGATCGTTCATAGGTTCATTCTTACAAGAAACAATTAAGTTATTTTTACAACTATTGATGTACAAGCAAATCTTATTAATAATAAATTTTCTATTTGTTCATGTCAGATTTGAGCATAACTTTTTGATCCCGATGTATGCTTTATGACTTGCTTTGCTCTATTAGCTTTGTTTATTTTAGAGATATCCTATATCAATTAAAAAATAGCATATCACCTATATAGCTACTAGAAACATAATAAAAGTTACTAAAAATGAAGTATTAAATTAGATATAACTAATAAATATCATTTTATTTAGCACGGGTATGAAAAGATACACCATATGAAAAAAACACAGTGTTTACCTTTGCCACTCATAGCTCTAAAAGTACACGCCACCTCCATTCACCATCTAATAAGTGCGGAGGCTCAGGTGCAATCTCTCTTCATCTCGTATTATATATCATAATATTTGACCTTCATCTTATTTCTATAACTTCCGAATGTGATTTCCACAATATAAAGAATGTAGCTCTGCATGTTTCATCCATTTCATATTTCTCCTATATTTATGAAAAAGTCATATAATTAAGAGGTTTACTTTTCAAACAATAATAACATTACAATTTAGATGAATAGTACTGATTATTACCAATATTAAAGCCTAAAGCTTTTCCTTACATCTTTACTAACGTGATGTCAATCTTGGACTAAGATGGATACATTGTGTTGAGATCGTACCAATGTCCCCATGTAACTAGAAAGTCTTTCGTCGTTGTCATGATAAACAACTTGGCCTTTTGTATTGAAATGTGTTGATTTTTTTTGTCGGGTTTCATGCCAAGTAAACCCAAGTTATGCGTTGGGCCACGTGTCATTTTTTTGCTAAATGAACCTTTTAAAAGTAAGAATGGAATTATAAGAAACATAATTTATTTTCTTATATAAAATTAAATAATCGATTTTCATTATTTGAGAAATTAAACATATGTAAACACAAATATCATAATTAAAGCTAAGCATCATTATCTTAAACATACTAGTCGAATCTTCGCATTCAAAGGACCAAAATCACCGCAACCAGTGTATAGTCAAGTAGTGATTGTAACTTCACATGTTCCCACAAGACAATGTCCCAGGTCATCCTTAGAAACACCGTCATACTCTTCCCCGCGATGAGACATTTCAGTATAATAAAAAGTAATTTATAAATGAAATATAAATAAGTTACATAAATAACATGGAATAAATTACAACGATATATTGGGGCCAATATATATTTATGTGTTTACCAAAGATATTAACTACACATCATCTATATCCTCATCATGAATAAAATTAATTATCTCTGCCAAGAATGTTTCTTTATCGTGATAGTGGCAGAACATTTGCTCGACCTGGTTTCTCCTATAATATCACTTTTCCACTTGATTAAATCACTAACTAGTCATGCACATCATGTTACATCATAAATTAAGTGTTATCAGCTTGTTGATATAGCTCGATCATTAGTAGATACTCTTGTCTATATCATAAACCCCTCAAATTGTATTTGCCAACAAGCAGTTAATTTCTATTGAATTTTGAACATAAAATACTTGTTTTGTTTGAGATGCAAGTACAAATGGCTCATTTGTGCATATGGTAAGTTCAAAATTCAAACACGTGAATCCATATTCATCCTTCTTATCCCCTTTCCAATATTAATTACATCCCACCACTAATTCTTAAATAAAATAACTCATTTTCACTAAGGTAATGTAACCTCAACTATGTCGCTTAGCACAATCGTAGTAAGAAACATAACCGTAAATCGGTTCGTGTCTCTTTGCACTTGCAAAGCTAGATACCTCTACTGCAATAACTCACTATTTTGAAATTTTTTTCCTTTTCTCGTTTCCTCTTGTGGAATCCGGAACCCATTAATAATGTATCCTTTATAACATGTAACTGATGTACTTGGTCCACGGAATATGAACCCATTAATGATGTATCCTTTATAACATGTAACTGATGTACTTGGTCCACGAGACAGTGATTGTATGTGTTTAGAAACGGCACCTTCATGTTGCATTTGTATAACCTATCGATTCAAATATAAGATTATAAACATACATTTTATTGGGGATAATATTTAAAAATGTATATAGTGAATGCATTCACGCTGCTTTCAAACCAACTAATGAATTCTCAGGTGAATCAAATCTACATCTAGTGCAATTTAATACAAGGCTTAGCTCCTATAGATTGTTTCAGGCTTCTCTAAAATAAAGATTTCTGTAATTATGATGTTCATAAAGACCAAAATTACATTTCTCGCATGAGAATTGAAAGAAAGTTTTATTCAAACAATCATCTTACTAATGAATGGCATCACTATAATTATTTTTAGCACATATAAATGTGCTTTTGAGACCATCTTCATTCAAGAACACAAGATGTTGATTTTCCTATTATAATCCCATGCATTTGAAAAGCCTCAACCTTCATTTGTTATGTTATTTTCACGACATAATTTCTTTCTTAACGATCATGTTTTGCTTCAATATAATGCAAATATCTTGAACAAAAGGTTGCACATTCTTCTACTATGTACCCCTCTACACAAACTGACGACTTATTACGCACATAAGACTTTAATGTGCGTAAATACCTATATATATATATATATATATATTTATATAATTAATTGAATGAGAATATACCGCTCAGGATACACCCATCAATATCAGACCGGTCCAAATGAATTCCGTCTCATTTACAAGATGCACGTGTAAATGTACCATAACATCAAAAAATGATAGAGGAAATATTCTTTCCAATTTTCAAAGCGTGACTATTATGTCATTCTAAAGGTACTCTAATTGATCAGTCTTTAACACTTTAAAACACAATTGTTTGAAGAAACTACATAATTCAACTATAGCAACACAAACATTCTTATGTAGAACCCCACAAATCGTAAGGGGAAGGAGTTGTTACATGAGGACATGACAATCATGAGACTTTAATCCAAAAATATTTCGTTCATTCACTTGTATGCTTTGAGAGATGTTAGAAGCATAACCATCTGGAACCTTCATTTCTTTAAAAAATTTATAGAATTCTCTTTCGCTTTAAAGCTAGTGAATAGCTCTCGCAGCGAGACAATATAACCCTATTTCCTCTTTCTATAGGATGAAGTTGATTCTAATACCCATACCTTGCAAGTCAAGACAACTATTCATGTTGTCCTTCGATTTACCATTAAGACTCAACAAGGTGCCAACTATACTATTGCATATATTCTTTTCAATATGCGTTACATCTAAATTGTGACGCAAAATAAGGGTTTTCCAATATAACAATTGGAAAAAAAAAATTGCTTTTCTTTTTCCAGTTGTGCTCAAGTTTAGCATATTCTCTTTTTCTTTTCACTAACATCTTGTTTTTTGATGTCTTCCCTAAAATAATATGTTCCATTTCCATGTAGTTGATGTAGAACATCTTTCGCAGACAATTGTTTGGATGTTGCTCTATATTCTCATTTCCATCAAATGACCTTTTATCACGTCGAAATCTATGATCGGTCGATAAAAATCAACGATGACCTATGTAACACCATTTCTGTCCATTTTGTAATCTATTTGACAAACAATCCTTATTACAAATAGAACAAGCAAATTTCCCTTTAGTACTCCAACTGTAAATATTTGCATATGCAAAGAAAATCTCATGGTCTATAATATAGCCGTACACATATAAAAATCTTGTTTGTTGAAACATCATATTTTTAGCCCAACCTCCCATAACTCATTCATCTATCTATTAATGCTTTCAAGTATATGATTCATGTGGTAGTCTGTGAAGGTATCTTAATCAACAAAATTTGGTAACCTAACACTATACTACCGTAGCATAGCTACTATAGTATAATCATTTCTAGGATCGTCCACAGATAGGTTTTCTTCAGAGAGATGACTCCGACAATAAAGCTTATACCGTACTCATTTCGATATTTGGGTCATGGGATAAAAAAGAGGGGATTTTAGTGATTAAAACTAAAATAGAAATTTCTAATAAAACATGAAACAGTCCTCGGAGGTCAGGTCACCAGTTTCAGTTCCTTAGGCAACGAGGGTTTTTCGAGTCTTTTTCTCGCATTGGGAGGATAACATATATTATCTTTTCAAACCGATCTTCATTTAATATAACAACTGACCTGCAAATAAATATCCTTGAAAATTGGTATTTGCTTCACATAAGTGGTTTTTGACGAGCAAAGAACATCTCCTCGACTCCACCTTCCAATGGTCCATAAATGATAACCCATCGAACATCACCGGGATCTAGCGATAAGTATCCAATGAAGCCACACGAGCTTACCAAATACTAACCATTCAAGGTGAATCAAAGGGATCCGAACCTAAATTTGAAGGAAACCAAAACATCTTGAATCGCCTTTTAATAACCCATAGATGATAACTAGCAGAGAATAATAATGGATCTAGCAATAAAGCATCAATAAACCTAAAGAAAACTTTATCAAATATGGATCATCGAGAGTAACTCGAAAGGGATTAAAACCAATGTTTGAAAAGAAACCATTAATGGTGGAAAAATACCTCAGATTAAAACCCACCTCATCTGGAACCTTTACCTAGTTTTCTTCCTCAGGAAACTGGGGTTTTAACTCCACTCCTCCTCTTAGGAGGTTGTTTGGCATTTGTCGAAGGAAGAGAAAGCAGAGAAAGCAAAGCCTGGCACATAGCTTTCTGCGAATATCAAGTTATCCACTTTTAAGTGGTTTGGGGTGTTTTATACCACAAATGATTACAAATACCAAAATATCCAACTCTAGCTTACTATTACACAAGGATATTGGTAGAATAACAAAAATACAAAGTCAGGTTGCTGCAATTTTTCGCAGCCTTCACGAAAAATTCGCAACCCTGCTACAAATTTTGTAGAGGTTGCTACTACATCTTTCTTCTTACAGTTCACAGTTGCCTTTTGCCTTTTTGCTGCTCATTTCACCGAATTGCCCTCTTAATTTCTTCCTTAGCGAGTTGAATCCCTGGTTTTCAATATATAAAGCCTAAGAACAACAAAACTTGCCACAAAATTCGATTAGTAGCCTTGCTAGGTGATAGGCATAAAGCGTGGTGTCATGTAAATATGCGCCTATGTGCATGAAGTGCAGCGTCGCCCCAGCTGTATAGTGTACCAATAGTAGGATATGTCGATCCACGAGAGACGAGGTGTGTTGGAATAAAGGTTTTGCTTTTGGTCATCTCCCAGATAAGCATGTGTAAGAAGAATTGAGTGTGTAAGTACAACTAAGCTATTGGTTCTAATAGTTACCCATTATTGAGAAGACTAGAAAGTTGTAATATACACCACATGCTTTCGTTAGTTACTTAAGATATTTATTATTCGATGTATTTATAATTTGTTGATGCGAGGTGATCTTGCTGAGATAGTCACTCTCTGGTATATCGCTTTATCTAAGTGAATAGAGTTGAGTATATCTCTATCCCAACTCGGTATTTCAAAATAGCCCAAATATTCTAACCTCAAGTGCCACACCTTCGGGATGGAATATCTCTATTCTGCGGAATAACTAAAGATTTGCTCTACTCGGATCTCTGGATAAATCTATCATCTCTCGAATCTCGGATCTCGTTATGGTTCATGTAATCATTGACATTGGAGACATCTGGCTATAATTGGATATAGATATAAGAGTAAAGACAAACAATTTCATAAACCAATGAATAATATAAATTAACGATCTTTAATCCATGAACATGTGAATTTGTGACACCATAGATATAGATACAAACATGCGAATCACGAAATTAGCCGATGTTAAATATGTAAAACATCATTCTATTATCCAAAAATGGGAAAACAATACAAATCACGGGCTCTTCTTCGAGATCGTGCCATTCTTGCTCTGGATTTAGATTGCCTTACGATAAGATCGTCTCCAGATACCTCGAATTACAGACGCCAGGGTGCTTTTAATGATGGAGGCGGATCTCGCCGACGTCGTGGCGTTCTGACGTCGCGACGTTGAGGCGTCAAGACTTTGAGCGTCCGCGGCGTTGAGGCGTCCGCGGCGTTGAGGCGTCAGCGGCGTTAGCGCTATTGACTTTTTTTTCATTGGTTGACCCAAGCGTCGCGGCGATTGGGGCGTCCGGCGATGGGGGCGTCGCGGCTCGACCACTTTCATGCATTGCTCCCTTTGCTCCAATTTGCTTCCAAAGTTTGCTCTTTTCACCTCATTTGCACACGCATTCCTGAACTTGCCGTGCTTTCGGTGTCGAGCTATAAAAATACATATTTAAACATAAAATACTTGCAAAAAACCTAAGATAGCGGGTATACTCACGAGGTGTTTTAGGCGCATCACACTGAACTTAATTTCTTGCTTGTCCCCGAAGCAAGAGAGGGACTCTAAACGGGACACACACTCGACATGCGAGTCTAACACTAAGATAGTGATGCACATGCCGATAGTGAGGATCAAATTGGACCGACTCATATTCTTTGCATTTGTGTTCGAGTTCACGGGATGCATACAGTGTTTGACTTTCGGAAAAACTTCGGTTGAAATAGTACAAAGTGACTAGTGCCTCAAATTCCATGGTATTCAATAACCTTTCCCAAGGACCTATGTCGCGTCGAATGAATGACCTCTAGTGTATACCTAGGTTAGACACCCTCGAGCTTAAGCTCAACTCACTGTTGGAAGAAGCTAACTAAGAAGGATAAGAGCGCACCCTTTTTATTCATCTGAAATACTACAAAATTTCCTAAATACCTAAAAAATGAAGGAGAACTAGTGCCAAGTTTTAGATTAGTGTTCTGTGAGGATCCATTGTTGACTCCCACTGTTGGTTAAGGGCCTTAGGGCATTAAATTCCCTTGAGCTTCACCAGAACACTCTGACCAAACTCAGGCCCTAAGTTATGGGAAGGGATCCATCGCCCACATCCCATGTAGCGAGACGATGAAGTCAATGACTCCCGGCGAGTTGGCTTAGGGCATTAGGCTGAAGAAGGCCCTCGGACTATGCGGGATTAGATTGGATGACCAGTATTCTAATTCACAAGCCTTTTTTTTTTTTTTTTATTTTTTTTTTTTTATATTTTTAGTTGGGGCTCAATGGCAATCCTCTTTTGATTGGGTGTCCCATCACTTAGATGGTTAGAGACTCCCAAGGTTTGTCGAGCTTTAGTAGTTGGTCTCGACTTTTCTGCCTACGAAGGTCATTAGTGTGTGAGTGTGATAGGGTCATTGAGAATTAGTTTCTTGACTACCCGGAATTGGTTCACTAAGCCTCCCCACCTATTCAACCTAATTACCGAGCATCAAACATCATATGCATCCGTTCTTCCATGTCAATAGTGAATTCGGTCCAAAAGCGATCTTCGACTCTCAACATGGCACACATACCGCAATTTACTGCATGAAACGCTACTACGTATAAGAATGACCTAACACACACGCCAAACAAAACTAACACATGTCTCATCAAATTAAATTGAAAAAGTAAACTAAACCTAAATGAATCACAACTAACATGCTTAAACGAAAAGAAAATAATACACAAATACGAAATCAAAACACAACTGCAACAAATCTAACCAAAACTCGATCACCACCTCACCCCCTCCTAAACAAGGATTCATGGTCCTCACCCCAAACGAACAGTAGAGAGTAAAGAGAACTCCCCTGGTGATCACTGCGGAGGAGGTGGTGGCGCCAGGGCAGTTTAGCTTTCTGCACCTTGTGCCCAAGGACTAGCCGTCAAGGAAGAATGTGGCTCATCAAGACAAGATGGTGATCAAAGACAAGGCCTCATATCTCAGGTGATGAGGACTCTGCTCTCGGGTCTCGGGTCCCGTAATGCATCAAAGCGCCAAGAAGTGAGAGCACCCGGTCCCTGGCCTGTGCGGATCGAGGGGCCGCCTCCGTAGTCGGCGGCGTGGTGGTGGTCGAGGTGGGATGAGACGATCGGCCAATGTCCTCTTCGATCGCTAAGGAGTCCAAAACGAGCCCGATAGTCGTGGAAGCTCGCCCTCAGTCCCAGGGCTCGTGGCCTGAGTCGAGACCCTTAGTCGCGGGCAATGCACCTGATTTCATTCTCGGCCACCTGGCTTTAATGGGCGTAGCCATGCCCTCATTGTCGTCGTAGAAGGCACCCCTAGCCATTTGCATAAGCCAAAGATGAGGAAAGGGTGCCCCATATTCATTTTGGCGTCTCCGCTATGGAGATAAGATTCTTTCTGCAACCCTTCAACATCAAAAGGTATATCCCGTATGATGGCATAACAGCAGGCATCGTTCATGGTCACTTCACATACGCTCGCCGTCAATAAGACGACGTGATGAAGTGATGCCGTAATCTTAGTATAGCGCCAACACGGCCTTGAAATGGACCGCATGGCCTCCTCACTATTAAGCTTCCACTCACCCCTACCATTGAATGGACACCCGAATGACCTCGTGGTAGTCGAGGTGCTCGTAAAGCCGATCAAACGGCTCGGCAGGGACATGATCTAGACTATAATAACTATTGATCGACCAAGACCGAAGTCGACCAATACCCCCAATCTCGACTTCTTAAGGACGTGGGAGGCTAAGATTGAAGAAGGTGAATTCCGCACCACACTCATCACGCCGGATTTGAGGTGGTCGCAAAGTGCCCGCCGAGATCCCTACCGCAGAATCGCTCATGGAAAAAGTCATCAAGCGGTGAAACCTCTCCTTTGATAAACCGAACTGCTTCTGCGAATGGTGTCGAACCGGATCGACGGGCAATTCTTCATTCACTGAACCGGATTTGATAAGTCAGGCCTGATCTCGCCGACCAACTCTGCCGGTAGGCAATTTCCGGCTTTTCGCTTGATGAGTCAGAGGGCGGCGAGAGGATTTCTGGGCGTGTGGTATGCAATGGTGATGACACCAATTGGCTCGCCCAACTGACTGACAGAAACTACAAACACTTAGAGTGCACGAGAAACTAACTGACCTGTAAGGTATTAATTGACCCTAAATGAGACTCAAACACCCTAAATAAACCTAATATGAACTTAAGATGAACCTAAAAGACTGACCGATCGTGACGACTATATCGCTGCGAGCTAAGGTTACAGAAGGGTGAACATGAGAAGGGACATGGCCAGACTGGTGTGTGATTGCACTGTATGCAGGAGCAAAGAGAAGGTCGGAGGGCAATATATGAGCCTCCGACCGGTGTGGTATGGCGTCCCAAGAAGGAACAAGGCAAGTGGTGGGGCGCAGGCTAGGTTCAGCAGGTGGGATAAAGCGGTGAGAAGCAGCAAAAATGTGCTGTGTGCGGCCTTAAAATCAGGCAACGCCAAGCGACGTCGGGGCAACATCGCTGACGCTATAGAGAGGATATTACAACGCCGCGACGCTCGTGGGCACCGTCACATTCCGTAGGATCGGTACTAAACAACGCCGTGATCGGATATCAACGCCGCTATCGCTCCAGAGATCGCTAATAATCAACGCCAGGACGCTGAGATCCTCACGCCGCGACGCTCCGCAGCGTAAACTTCAATCGCCGCATCGCAAAACCACTGAACGCCGCACGCCCGCGATATCCGAATCAACGCCGCCGAATGCTGTAATCCACGCCACATTCTGCAGAAGGTAAAATTCGACCGCTGACGCTGAAACGTCACATGACGAAACGCCACGACTGGGTCACGCATGCAGAGAGCTGGCTCCAAAAAATCTCGCACATTACAGCCTACGATAAGTGGACCTCCTTCTTGTAAATGGACTTCAGACTTGTGGCTTGTCATAAATGGATCCTCCCTAAGACACGGCTTCACAGTCCCGAAAAGTAAACAACCAAGAAGAGATACCGACACTGAAGAAACCAAGAACCTTAATATCACCGAAAAACAAACATTAAAAATACCGTCGGAGATATACAGTGCGTAAGAAAAATCCTGGGTTGCCTCCCACAGCCGCTTATGTTTAATGTCGTTAGCTCGACGGCCCTTAATCTCAATGTGCTCGGGAACTCGAGCTCTTATGATTGTCACTACACTCGCCCCATACATTGAAGGAATGATCCCAGTTGCCTCCGCAAGAAATTGCTCCAAACATGCGCTTCAACCAGCTGCAAGAATGAATGTCTTTCAGATGTAACTTCCGCTCCACCATGTGAAAAGACCTTGGTCATCGCGAAAGGTCTCTAATTAGACTCAGACTTCAATTTCCTCGAAGAGCTTGAGCTAATCAAACAAGAACCCTGGTTTATTCCGCCGTGAACTCTTTCTCAGTAATGTGGTTATCGCGCCAGGCTTTGTCTTTTCCTCAGAAATGCGGCGCTTATAAGCTTCGCTCCCGAATTGCCTAGTTCATCGAGCCGCAAATGGGGCCGCTTCTCACTTGCTAGTGTACTACCCATATTCAATCAAGCCGAAGTTACCCAAGAGCTCGATGCTCCAATTTCACTGGAAGATGGCATGCTTTACCATACACAAGTCTGAAAGGCGACATACCCAAAGGAGTTTTAAAAGTTGTGCGGTACGCCCAAAGTGCATCCTCGATCTTTTTAGACCAATCCTTCCTGGAACTGTTGAACTGCCTTCTAGAATAGACTTAATTTCTCGATTCGACACCTCCGTCGCTCTATATTTCCGATCGCGGCAGAGTGCAAGAGATGTGCGATGACGCACCCCATATACTTTTTGCAAAAACTCATTAATTTACCTGTCAAAATGAGTACCATTATCTATGATCGCTCGAGGGGTTCCAAACCCGAGAATATGTTGTCAGTTAAGAAATTGAGCTACCTAATTGCATTGCTGTGGGCCTAATCGCTTTCCACCCACTTCGATACATACCACAACATTAATGTATTGTGTTGTTATAGGATGAGAAATGGTCCAGATGAAATCCATCCCCAGTCATATTTGATTTCCACAGAATAATATATGGGTGGTTCGTCCTTTCTAGAATACCTCTCCTATTCTTGATATTTATTACATGGATCGAAATGATGAGCATCTTTGAATACAGCCAAGAGAAGCCTGACAAGTACCGCTGCTAGCCGGCTACAAAGTCCACCACATGGTAGAGAGTAAGCAGTTGGTTCAAGATACTGCTCATTTCATCTTCGCACACATCTCCGATCACCCGACAAGACAAAGGTTCATATAAAGAATCGCTCCCTCCTAATAAGAGTGTTTCAAAATGTGCTAAAACCGCTTCGCTGATACAAATTCCGAGGGACTACCTCGGGCTACCAACAATTCACGAATCGGCAAACCATGGAACTCCGCCTCTTGTCTTCAATAGCTGCGATTCGTCATCCGGTCATCATTCACCCGGAAGACATTGTCGCTTCCTCCAATCGCGGCGTTATGATCCGCTACCAGTTCGCTGCCCTGTTTTTAATTCAACATCAAATTCTTGGTAAAGAAAGAACCAATCTAATTAATCGGCCTGCATCTTTTTAGTCAAGTACTTAATGGCATCGATCGTTGTGCACCATGACCATCGCAATCGTACACGCCCGAATTTGTCGGAAGCAAAGCACGATAATTTTAATAGTTCTTTTCTCTCGAGCATAATTCATTTGAGTAATCATTCAGGGTCTCACTTATAGATAGTAAATTACCTGAAAGATTTTCTCTCATTTCTGCCCCAATCGCAAAATCTCTTGCGTCACACATAAGTTCAAATGGAAAGGACCAACCGAGCTACGATACAATAAAGAGCCGATACTAACTGATCCTTCAAATATAATCGAAAAATGCATGCAAACATTGTGAATCAAACTCAAATGGGATCCGACTAGAAGGTTAGACAAATCGGTTTCAAATCACAGAAACCTTGATGAACCCGCCTATAGAATCCGGGCCGCGGCTCAAAAACTTCTCAATTCCTTGACTATTATGGTGAGGCAGTCTTTCAATCGCTTTCGAATTTTCGGTCCCATTCCACTTTATCCTCTCGTTAACCGATGTCCATGACAATACCCTCTTTGTACCATAAATGGCACTTTTCCTCAATTGAGTACTAAGTCGTCTCCCTCACATCCTGCCGCAGAGCTCCCAAGATTTCCAAACAGCTTGTCAAATTGAATCACTTTAATAATCGAAAAATCGCCCATGAAGATTCAATCGCTCAACCATGTCGAGAATACGGCCATCATACATCATGCTGAAAAGTACCAGCGCGATTATATTTGTTCCATGAGATCCGCCTAAATGCTAATGTTCCATAAGGACAAGTGGATTGCCGCTTTCGATCTTCAGGAGCATAATGAATTTGACTTGTAGCCTAATATCCATCCAAAAGCAATAGTATTCATGACCTACTAATCGATCCAAAGATCTTATCTAGAAACGACAATGGGAAATGATCTTCCGAAAGTGGCTTTGTTCGGGCCTGATAATCAATACAAACTTCCAACTTGAACTGTCTCGAGAAGGCAAAGAAGATGTTATTTTCAATTCGATGACGCTGGCCCTTCCTTCATTACTTGAACTCGACTTACCCATTTAATCGCTCGAAATGGGATAAATCACCCCAAGATCTAGCCATTTTAAAACTTCCTTCTCGACTACCTCTTTACTGCCGACCAACTCTCTACGCTTCCACTCGAAGGTTTATGTCCATCTTCTAGTAAATACGATGCATGCACATAAGGGCTTAATCCCTTTAAATCGGCTAGAGACCATCCGAGTGCATTATGGATCTCTATGACCTCATAATAAATTCTCTTCCTCTAGTTCGCCAAAGATGATGAGATGAACACCGGTAGAGTAGATGCCAGCCTCAAGGTATGCATACTAAAATGGCTAGGTAGAGTGTTTTCGTCCAACTTAGGTTGTTCAACCGATGGACTGAGTTTTAACTCCTTCACCTAGAGATTCGGGGCAGATTTCTTCTATCAGGTCCTAAAGAGTCCATCCATTTACCATATTCTCTCCATTTCCTTCGCCGTTCTCGACTCATTCTCCACTAGGCTAGCCTCCAAAAGTAGTCACTGAACTAATTTCGCTAGACACTGTAAATTCACTATTTCTGCGAAGCGAGATCACTCTCCGTCTGATGTCTCACCGTCTAAACACGTTGAACTCACTCTCATCTTCCTACACTCAATTTCGCCTCCTTCTCCGACATCAATCATTGCCCTGCCAATTGCAAGAAACGGTCTACCCAAGATTATCGGTATTTCTTTTTATCTTCTTCCATATATCTAATACACGAAATCATGGGAAGATAAACTGTCAACCTTGATTAGACATTCTATTACCCCTCTTGATGCTTCAAAGATCTATCGGCAAGCTGAAGTGTGACTGTAGTTGGGCGGGCCTCACCTAGTCCCAAACGTTTGAAAATGGATAAGGGCATAAGATTAATGCTGGCACCTAAATCACATAGGGCCCTCTCAAAGATAGCATTTCCAATAGTGCACGGGATAGTGAACCGCTCGGGTCCTAAGCTCATGCGCCTTCTTCCTAAGTATGGCACTACATTCCTTAGTTAAGTTAACCTGCTTTAAAATCCGCCTAATTTCTCTTCTCGGGACGTAATGTCTTTCATAAATTTTTACATAACTGGCATCCGCTCTGGTGGCACGCCAGAAATCCGGATATTGATGTGTAACTTTCAACACGTCCATGAATTTAGTTGAACTGGCTTATCCAAATTTTATGCTTCTAGACGCTGTGGGTAAGGAACCGGGCACGGCCGGCCTTTGCTTCAAAGAGGAGTTCTCTCACACCGTTTCATTTTGGGCTATCTCTTATCCGTGATCATCATTCTCGACCGGCCGATGACTTTCTCGCCCTACTCAGAACCTGGATCGCCCTCGCCTCCAATTCTACCACTTCTTAGCATAACCCGCTTGACATGTTCATTCGATCTCTTCTCGTTTACTTATGAGTTGCTTTGGTAAGGAACCCGCTGCTCATAATAGTAAGTTTGCCATTCAATTCTATCGACTCAAATTCTTCTCAATGTCGCCATTGTTCAACCAAGTTACCTCACTCAGATATTCGCCTTTGGTCTCATTCATGAAAGCAGAGTGGGAGGTTAAGATCCGCGGCAAGAGCTTTGGTTCTAAGTCCACCTTTTCTCGTGGAAAGGTTCAGCCTGACCCGATGGCATTTACCTGCTCGTTATTCCTCCATCCATATCTCGACTATTCTCGACTGCTCGATTCCATTATTATGCCACCTCTACTTTCGATTTTACTCCGATAATTGTTTCCCCATACCGTCCTTGCCGATGTGATTGATTCTCGATTGAACTCGATACATACCGTCCGTCTTCTATCAAGGTTTCCCGACCGACATTCTCGTGTTACAGGTCGCCCTCCAATGTAATCTCACACAACCCACTGGTCAGTCCAGACGGCATTCGCAGCCTCCTTTCTGTGGCTGCCTATTTAATCAAGCAGTCACCAAAGCACATGATTAACCAGATTGTTGAGGACCTCATTATCCGTGCCACCCACCGCTTTTACTGGTGTAACCTTCTCTCTAGGCCACTAATTTGTATTGGTTGCAGCATCTTCTAAGATTTCATAAGCTTGGTCTGTGATTTTCTTCATCAGGGATCCTTTATCCAAGGCGTCAATCACTGTTCTAGTCGCATTCCTCAAACCATTATAAAAAGTGTGAACCTGCATCCATCTAGTCAGTCGGTGGTGTGGGCATTTTCTCAACAACAGTCAGGGACCTATCCCACGCTTCTCAAGTTCTCCTCTAATCGGTCCAAACGTGACATCTCGCACAAGTCGCGGCAATTTCGGTTGCAAAGGGGAAAACTTAGGCCCGGAATTCTTCAGACTAAATCGCTCCATGAAGTAATGGAATCCTGGTTGACTCGTTAGCCAATGCTCGCTCTATCACCAGCGTTGAGCCGAACAATCTCAACCCGGAAAACCCTTCGCGAACCCCATTGTACTTCGATCGTGACGCAAAACTTCAAGGAAGTCAATAAATGCATATTCGGTTCTCACAGTAGTCCAGGAAACAAGATATTCTACAAGATTCAAATGGTTACCAATTTCGCCGTTGTCATCAATGGGTGGTCGCCCGATAGCCGCCTCAACGAACAAATGAAGCAAGTGCAAACTCCTCTAGTAACATGAATGGATCATCTCTCCCCCGGGCCGTATAAACTACTCGGGTGCGTGAGTCCTCGCCGCTATTCCCATTTCTACTCTCAGGTTCATTCTCGCCAATGTCAAGATTCGTTTCGTTTTCCATGATTGCTAGATTTAACTGCTCGCTTTCGTTTTCGCGATTCTGTAAGTCTTTCAGCCTCTGCGTGATCAAACAGATGTCCGGGTCAACTCTGATCTCACACACGATATACTTATCAAATCTAAACTCGCAATCACACGTCTAACCAACAATACCTAAATTACCAAAGATTTAGTAAAATTGCAATAAAACAAAATTTCCAGAGTAATATCTAATTGCTTAAGCTCTCTTATATCAATCTAAATCAACAAGAATCCATACCAAAACTCAACATAGCATAAGCGTGGTGTGTATAATGTACGCCACGTATGCATGTGCACGCCGCCGCCTCATAATATACAGTACCAATGGTACCTGATATCGATCCACGAGGACAGTGTTGAATACAAAGGTTTTGCTTTTTAGATAATATCTCGAATAAACTATTCAGGGTAGAAAAGAAATCGAGTATGTGTAAATTTCAACTAAGCTACTGGGTTCTAATGAATTACTGGTATTTGAAGATTAAAATATGTCTCCCCGTCACTTTCGAAGCGGATTACTTAAAGATGTATTATTCAATGTATTTATAATTTGTTGATGGCGAGGTGATTCACTTATTAGTAGATATCCCTCTCGAGGTATATCCGCCTGCATCCATGAATAGAGTCGAGTATATCTCTATCCCACCAGTATTTCGAACAAAGCTTAAATGTTCTAACCTCAAGTGCCACCTTCAGATCTAATATTCTATTTACCGAATCAACTGGGCAGCCATTTTATTTCATATCTTCTCGATATCCTCATCTCTAATCTTGATTCTCCAAGAGGGAGCAGGCTATTGTCACACATCACCAGAGACTGAATTATAGATATAAAGCAGACAAACAATTTTATAACCAATGAATAATATAAATTACTGATCTTTAATCCATAACATGTGATGTGGTTCAACAAAGACTTAGATATGTGATCTAAAAGATACGAATACGAAATTAACTATTTGAATATTAAATATGTAAAAAACATCATTCTATTATCCAAAATGTGAAAACAATACAAATCACGGCTCTTCTTCGAGATCATGTCGCCGCCGCTCCGATTCGGCAGGTTCTAGTCCGTACGCCTCCGATACCTCGAATTCTGAACCCTTGGTGCTTTTAATGATGGAGGGCAGATCTCGCGCTGACGTCGCGACGTTGCAACGTCGCAACGCTTGACGCCACGACGCTGAGACGCCGCCAGCGACGTCGCCGCCATATCATTCTTTTTTTCATTGGTTGACCCAACGTCGCGACGTTGGAACGTCGCGACGCACCAGCCACTTTCATGCATTGCTTTCCACTGCTCTAATTTGCTTCCAAAGTTTGCTCTTTTCACCTCATTTGCACCTGCATTCGCCGTAACTGCCATGCCCGTATCGTTATAAAAATACATACCGCTATAATAACGCTAAAAACCTAAGATAGCAGTGGTGCTCTATGTTTCCAGCACTCATCACTAGGTCCTTAACTGCCAATTGTTAATTAAGCCGACATTTCCAGAAAAAGTGCTTTTAGAATCAGAGGCTAAGGTGAATAAAACACGATTATAAGGTAGTGAATCAGATATATCAATGTCATTCCCAAAGCGCTGACCAGGAATAAGAAGTGACAACATGAAGAATGTTTGTTTCATACACATCCAAGGTGGTAAGTTATATGGAATAAGAATCACAGACCACATGCTGTATGAAATTGACATATTTTCAAAAGGATTGAACCCATCACTTGTTAAACCAAGCCTAACATTTCGAGGTTCTTGTGCAAATGAAGGGTATACCTTATCGAAGTTTTTCCAAGCTTAAGAGTCTACTGGATGCCTCATCATCTCACCTCTCATGCAACCATCAACATGCCGCTTTCTCATGTGAGAAGCCGTCTTCACAACATATAACCTTTAAAGTCCCGTTTTAAGGAAAATAACGCAATACCTGGGGCTGTGAATTTTCTTTTCTTTGATGACTAATTGAACTCATCCGCAGGGATGAACATCACTTGATTTCCATCTAGAGATGCACTGTTTCATTGTAATACACTCATTCTCAGGTTTGCATGCTCTTTTGAATACAACATACAATCTAAGGGGCAGACATCAATCTTAATATAATGGAGGCCAAGCTCACGGAGCACTTTTTTTGTTTCGTAATAATTGTTTGGCAATGTCTCACCCACAGGAAGAGCCTCCTTCAACAATTCAAGTAACATTGTAAATTACTTATTGCTCCATCCATTAAGACACTTCATATGAAATAGTCTTATGATAAAAGCATTAAATCTGTAAATTTTTACACTGATATAATTCATGCTCGCTTCCTCAACAAATTATAAAATTTTTGTTTGCATTCTCATTTAGTATCGGACATTAAAACTCCCTGCGAACATGTGGACTTCTTTCAAATTCCTCATTTGGCATTGACATTCCGAATGCATCATTTAACATTTCTTCCATCTCATCATGCATATCAGACTCATTAGTTCCACTATTGCCAGTATTTGTAGGTTCATGAAACTCATATTCCCCATGCATCAACCATCGCACATAATTTCTAGCTATCCCATTGTCTAACAAATGGTCATACATAGTTTCTCGCTTTTCCTGTAGACAATTATTACAAATAAATGCAAGGATATGGGAGCATTTCTTTTCCCGGTGCATTATTAAAGGCAAAGTCTAAAAACTATGAGACTCCTATCTCATATTCATTGCTTACTCTTGACTTTGCATCCATCTCTTATCTATTGGCATTTTTCTCGTATCTCTACAAATTAAATCATTCAACTACGTAATGAATTTCCATTCAACTTGTAATGAATGTGACATGTTTTGTATCATCTCAAACTCCTATATCAGGTAAGGGTTTATTCCCATTTGGAATACATAATTCCTATGAATCAATCACCAACATGCTTAATTTCATTTTGAGGAAATTTCGACAGCATTTCCCTATAGTTCTCCAAGTACACGAAATGGCCAAGGAATAAACATATTATTAGTTAGATTAACTAAGTTGTTAACAATGTCACCTTGTCCAAATATGCACCCAAAGAACAAGGGAATTACTGTTGAAATTTATCAAAATGATAAAGCATAAGCATGTGATTTCATAGACGTTATGTATTTCTAAACTGTCTAGTCGACAATTAAGCATCATTCAGACAATTTCACTACAATCATATGCAAAAGCATTTAAGCGGAAAACTGGTATGACCAAAATAAATAATTATATCCATACTTTTTCAATTTATATGTTTTCAGTATATGATCAAAGAGACAACTGTCATACAAGGATGCTTGAACGAGATTTCTAGGGTTTACTAAATTGAGAATGAGTGAATGATAGTAAAAGAATGACAAAATGATTAGGTGCTGAATTTATGATAAAACACACCAAGAGAGACTAACATATCCAAAAATGTATACAAAGAAATTACTAACATATAAGGACTTTAGACGCATCATATACTTTAGTTATTAAATGCATGGTGATTTTCTAGCCTTTTGAAGCATATATCACATCTGCTATAAATCTTAAATAGCAAGAAAAACAATTCCGCAAGGGATGACCAAAATCAATCTTAAATTTCTTATAACAAGTTGAAAACAGAATCATGAACCACAATTGCCCAAACCAAGTAGTAGACCCAAAATGCACAAAGGATGACAAAAATCGCCTAGCCCTTATAACAAGTCAAACAGAGGTCCTAAAACCCAATACCAACCGAGCTTATTATCCATTACCCAAAACAGCTTTGAACTAGAGCCAAAACCTGATTCTTGAGAATTTCTTAGCAATTGCCTTAAATCCTTACAAAAGAGTCCCAAACTGCACCCCAACTCTTTGAACCAAACGTAACCTCTAGCACTGCCCAATTTCTACAAAAATCAACCAAATGATCGAACTAGAGCCAAAACTTATTTCAAGAATTTCCTAAATCTTAGGCTAGGGTCCAAACATACCCTAACTATTTTCAACCAAACGAACCCTAGCAATCGCCTCCAATTTCCACCTCCATCCTAGAATCCAAAACAATTTTTTGAACTATAGTCAAAATTGATTCTTAGCAATTTCCAAATCCCCAGTTAGGTCCTCAAACATACCCTAACCGAAGCTTTGAACCAAACGACCCTAGCACGCCTAATTTCTACCAAATCCATCAAAAACAGCCAGCCATACCAAAACCGATTCTGAAGAATTTCTAAAGAATTCAAAATCCTTAAGTTAGGTCCCAAACGGACCCTAACTATTTTAAACCAAACGAACCCTAGCAATTGCCCCAATTTCTACCAAAATAGTTTTGAACTAGAGCCAAAACTAATTCTTAGCAATTTCTAGCAATTTCCCAAATCCTTAGGTTAGGTCCAAAACATACCCTAACTCGGCTCCTTAACTAAAAAACAGAACAAAGGGGAAAATGCCAATGCTGATACCCAAATAGAGAACGAGTGAAATAGAACAAGAAGAAAGGGAGAAACTTGGCCAAAGATGCGTAAAAACTGCCATGAGAGAAAACAAATGAAATCCTAGCCGCTAGAGAATATGAGTCAGAGTCTAAAAATCAAGTCTTGCGCCCTAAATGTAAAGATTTATTATAAAATGAGTTTCCAGGGTTTTCGCAGAGAGAGAATGGGAAGAGAGGAAATGAGAGCAAATGCAAGGGCGAAATGAAAACAGTTCGCCAATGAATCGTCAATCTATTGCAATCGGCCGATATAACCTATCACCGTTCAACTACTAATATAAACCGTCGACCGTTTGGATGTAGTAGCCATCAATTTTTTTTTGACATGAAACAATCAACCTGGGCGGTTGACCGGGGATGGATGCAAAGAGACATCCATTTTTTCGACATGAAACGGCGACCGGCTTACAGGTATTACAAGTGAAACGATCAACCGGTTTGTCGACCGGATGGATGTAGTAGTCATCAGTTTTGGTATAACTTAAACAGTCGACCGATTCAACTAAACGGTCGACCGGTTCGTGAGGATAAGGTAAACCTGCTATTGAACTGCTCAAATCCGCCCCCACTCCGCCTTCTTCAATCCAGCTTATAAACGACTAGTATATAGAAAAAGGTCGATTTATCGGGTCGACGACTGTCGATCGATCGATGCCTGAACATAACAATCTGCTCGATAAAATAGAGGCGTGGATCACTTAAGACGAAGACACTTGTGCTTGAACATCCTCTCAATCACCCTTTATGAATCATTTCAAACTAAGATTGTGAGTGCATTCATTATATTCAGATATTTTAGAATGCACACTTCAGAAACTATCTAAGCTTCAGTTGTATTTGAAAGATTCGAGAGAGCTTGAGAGAGTGTCTCCTTGTACTTAAATGAGAAAGCTTCAAGTGTGTATAACTTATTAGGTATCGTGAAGAGCCCATTGGAGCCATAATCAAGTGTAAAAGAAGAAGCTCTAAGTTAGACATTGCCACTATAACTCCTTACCGACAACAAGATCGAGGAGAAGTGACGAGCAAGAGTGTACCGAACCACTATAAAACCATTGGGATTGCTTATCCCTATCTAAACAGTTTCTAACTAGAGTCAAAACTTGTTCTTGAAGCAAATTTTCAGCGCACTCAGCCCAAATCCTTAGGTTAGGTCCCAAACTAATTTAACCGTTGAACCAACAGACCCTAAAGAATTACTCCTAATTTCTACCAAATCCTAACCAAAATGGGCTTTGAACTATAGCTAAAACTTATTCTTAGCAATTTCTAGCAATTTCCCAAATCCTTAGGTTAGGTTCCAAACAGACCCTAGCAATTACCCTAATTTCTACCAAATCTTAACAAAACAGTTTTGAACTAGAGCCCAAACTTGTGACGCCCCATTCCCGGGGGTCCGTTGACTATCCGTCAACCCGCGGAATATTATGGATGCTCGTTACCCGACACCACTTTAAAATCGCGTGGTCTCTTTGTACGGCGGAGTTCTACCCACAAAACACTCCGCATGAAACCCGTCCCAGCGCCCAATACAATCACAATGATACAAATATGATAAGAAACGCCTCGGGCCCATATACTACAATATCCATAAAAAACATACCAACTATATCCAACAGTTCAAGAGTTCAAATGTTTTATCTCTTACAACTGTTATATTAAAATACTCAATTTAATACATGAACATCATCAAAGCCAAAGCCACAATCCCATTTTCTTCTAAAGCTGCCTCAGGATGAGCCGTCTCCTCACGCTCCCCGCATCGAAATATATCCTCGATGCGTGAGCTAATGCTCAAGAGGAATCATCCAGGGGGTCTACTCCACCTAAGTGTAATGCAATGTTCCAAATAACCATACATTCAAGCAAATGCATGATCCTTACTCAGTCGTCTACATGGCCAACTCAAATCCATAGAAGTCCAGATCGTATTTCACACTCGCCAGTTCTTCAGTATTTATAATTTATTTATTTTGTTAGTTTGTGATAACCTTCCCAGTTTAGAATACATATCAATTAATGTCCAGATTTATTGAGATATTTTTCATTTGGACTACCCTCCGATAATAATATTTTAGGGACTACCTTCCAAACTGACATTTTCTCTAGATCATCTCACACTGTTCCTATAGTCCAGATGTCTGCAGGTATTATGGAATGCATGTATGCCAATTCCATACTGCTGGGCCTAATCACATGCAAATATGTAAACATGCACATATCCACATAATATCCAATTACACAATCATGTCATGAAATAAATCAATTCACATCGCAAATGAGCTCTGTGGGCTAATTTATTTCATACACGAGCACCCATCATCACCAATCAGAACACATATTCACACAAAAATATATTTTCGTAATACTATTCCAGAACAGTAAAACCTAGGTTTCAGCTGGCTCAAACACACATCCATTCATCGGCTCACTTTGTGAACTCGTATTTCACGTACCATTTCCTACTCATCCAAATCAATCCATGATTTATCACAAAAATGCAACATTCAACCACCCAAATCATCCATGGCGGGCCACAGCATATGCTACATTTGATTTCAAAATCAATATCAATCTTGGCCCCAAGTACTGGATCGATCAAATCCGCCGGCTCAAGGCCTCAATCAACTCGAAACATTTACATGGTGCAATTTAACCGAAGAATAAAACCCAAGTAGGAGAAACCTCACCTCCTCGGAGCTTGGAGAAAACCCAACCGCATTCACGCGAAGCCCTCTCCGCATGTAGAGCGCTTCTCCTCTTGTCCCAAGCATCACGACTCATTGGATCGCAAGCAAACTTAGAGAAAAGCGAAGACACTCTAAAAACGGATTAAACCTCTATCTTAAGTCTCCTTTTTCTTTCCACGTTTTTTCTCCTTTTTAGTATTTTGGAGAAGATAAATACTATGCTTTTGTCATTTGGAATGACTTAAACTTTTCTAAATGACCATTATGTCCCTTCATTTCCCGCTTTGATATTCTGCAGACCATCTTTCACCGGGCCCGTTTTGATTTATTTCTAATTACGCCACTTACAGACACGGAAGACACGCTATATGCGACTCGTCGCATCGGTCATTTTACGGCATCTCGACCGCGACACGTCAGCAAACGTAATGACTCGAACAGTTCTGACCACTCTAAATTTACGCGGCTAGCTAGATTTCGAGACGATTCCAATCCAGACACCCGCTTTGTCATCCGAGACTAGAGAGAATAAATTTTGATTTTTAACCGAAATTACAATTTTGTAATCGAAATTACTGATTTTTCCTTTTTTCCAAATTGAATTTCTGCCCAAACTGTCATTCTTGTGTCCCTAACACCGTCCTCCCTCTCTCCAAATCTTTAGGTTAGTCCCAAACGGACCTCAATCAAGCTTTGAACCAAACAGGCCTTGGCAATTGCCTCAATTTCTACCAAATCCTAACCAAAACATTTTGAACTAGAGCCAAAACTAATTCTTAGAAATTTCTAGCAATTTCCCAAATCCTTATGTTAGGTCCAAAACGGACCTTAATTGTCTCCTAACTAAAACAGCAACACAGTGGGAAAAATACCAACAAGTCATACCCAAATAGAGAACGAGTGGAATAGAACAAGAAGAAAGGGGGAAAGCTTACCAAAGACGTAGAAAAATCGGCCTTGTGGAGAGAAAAATGTAAAATGAAACCCTAGTCGCGTAGAATATGAATTGTAGAGTCCAAAAATCAAGTCTTAGTAGCCCAAATATAAAAGATCTATGGTAAAAAAATTAGGTTTCTAGGTTTTCAAGCAGAGAGGAATGAGAATGAGAGTAAATGAGAGCAAAATGCGAGTGGGCAGAAATGAAAATTTATAGTCTTTTCTGCCGATGACCTGGCCGACCGGCTGCAATTGGTCAATATAAACCGTTTTTGATCGAGTCTTAACCGGGTCGATATAAACTAAGCCGATCGCTGATGCGTAGTAGCCATCCATTTTGGTTCAACATGAACAGTTCACCCGCTTGTCAACGTATGGATGCAAAGAGTCAACCATTTTTTTGTAACCGAAACGGCCGACGGTCAGTGATGAAATCAATTAACCGTTTTGATGAAGTAGCCATCCATTTTTTTTCGACATGAAACGATCGACCAGTTGGCATAAACGGTCGATCGGTTTATCGATCGGATGGATGTAGTAGCCATCCATTTTGGTAGAATCAAATGGGGCCCACCGATTCAACCAACGGTCGACTGGGCCAGCTGTAGATACCTGCAAACTACCGGGTTTCCAGAATGGGGCCTGATTGTTCCCCCATCGATTCTATATTTCAACGGCTATAAACGGCCAAGATATAAAAAGGTTGACCATTTATCACCCGTTGGCAGCTGAATGTTAGTCGAATTCCCACCTATAAATAGAGTGTGGGAGATCACTTATTGCAAGACACTTGTTGAAACATCCTTAATCATTTATTTCCTGTGAATCATTTCAAACTGGATTTGTGGAGTGCATCTATTACATTTGCATACACACTTGTGTTCATCTAAGCTTGAGTTGTATTTGAAAGATTTTGAGAGCTTGAAGGAGAAAGCTTCAAGTGTGTATAATTTGAAGGATTTGTGAAGAGCCCATTGGAGCCATAATTCAAGTGTAAAAGAAGAAGCTCGGGTTAGACCTTGCCACTAGTGGAACCTTTACCGATTGAAGGTTAAGGAGAAGTGGATGTAGGTAAGAGTGTGTCAAACCACTATGAATCCAATTTTGTTTTCTTTATCCCTATCTTTCATTTACTGCTATTGCATTAAATTGAAGAATTTATTATTATTGTGCGAATTTTTTTTGAAAAAACCAATTCACCTCCCCTCTTGATTAGGTTGCTAAGTTCTAGTGAACTTTCACATATGAGGCTAAGAAAATACATATTGAGAAAGAAAAAAATTGTAGATGAAGGGGGAAAGTTTAGGTTATATAATTTTAAATCAACATCTAATATTTCATTTTTAATTAATATCTATAAATTTGCACAAATTTTTTATAATAAGAACTAAAAAGGTCCATACCGCCCCGATGTGACGCCCCAAATCCGAGGTGTCCATCGACCAATTCCACAACTCAAGGAATACTGCGGGATGCCCGTAATCCCACCCGACACTCATTTAAAATCGGCAGCAGGCCTTTGTACGGAGAGCTCTACCCGTATACATCACCTCATCCTAACATCAATCATGATGTTGTAAATATGGATAAAAACGGCCTCTCGGGCCCATACTAACATCCATCATCATACATCAACATATATCATGTTTCCAAGAGTTAAATGTTTACTCTTATACAACATATATTAAAATACTCGAATTCTAATACATGTAAACATCAAAAGAACCCTCAAAGCCACACTCCGGCTTTCTTCTAAATCTCGGCCTCTGTGATTACCGCCTTCCTCGTGGCGCCCCGCACTCCGGCAACATGTTCCCCACAGGTGAGCTAATGCCTCAGTAAACAATCACCCATAAGGCTTCACCCTAAGTGCAGATGCATGTGCAATGTCTAAAATAAAACACACACATTCAAGCAAATGCATGATCCTACTTGAATGTCTAACTTATCATCTCATATCCCGAGTCCTCGACTCACACCCGCCAGCCACGATGAGAAAACTAATTTAAACAGCGATTGTTATATTTTAGGCCATCTCCAGATCTGGTGAAGGACTGCTCGATGTTATATTTAGTGGACTACCCTCCAGATATAATAATCGGGTCGCCTCCGACGAATTGATATTATGTAGCGACTACCCTCCGATGTATATCAATCAAGCCGCCTCCACGATTGATATCTTTAGTGTGACTACCCTCTCGATCATTATTATTATTTTTAGACAACCCTCTCGAAACCATTCTCTTCCTCTAGAATCCTCCCCATAGACTACTCCTATCTCTCTAGTGGTGCTCCTGAAGGCATATGCGAAATACTGTGATGCCATTTCAATAACTCATATAACACTACGCAAATATATCACTACGCATATATTCATACATAATTTAAATCATTAATAATCATGTTATGTACTTTCACATTTCCACACTCCAAAAATTAGCTCACTTGGGCTAATGATCAAACACGAGCAATTCCACTTTAATCAATTGAATCAAACACATATTTTCACAAAAATTATTTTGTGATCATCAAGCCGAACAAGAAACCTCGACATCGCTCCTATCAAAACACAAATTATCTGGGCTCAATTTCAGGAACCCATATTTCAACGATTCCGACCTCATACACATCAAAGCATACATTCATAGCACACATTTCACCATGGCACTCCAGTCAGCCCGTGGATGTCACGGGACCGGGTCTACATGGGTTTCAAAATTCAACACCTCGCTTTCCCAAGATTTGGAATCGATCAAACTGGCTTCCTCACTACTTCATTCAACTCAAACATTAACATAGCTCTTAAACAAATAATAAAACCTGGCTAGGAGAAAACTTCTACCCCTGAGTTTGAGGAAACTCCCTAATTCTACTCCACGCAAAGCCTTCTCCTCAAGTAGGTTTCTCTTCTTGTCCCGAAGACTGCCGACGGTCGGATCGCCCGTATTTCTAGAGAGAAGGAAGACTCTCTCTCACTAAAAACGCCATTTCAGTTTCTGGATCCCCTCTGCACGTTTTCTTTTCTCCTTTTTCAAATGGAGAAGGTCACTATTCCACTTTGTCTTATTATCATTTAAGACAAATTCCAAAATGACCATTATATCCCTCGTTTCCTAGTTTTGACATTCTAAGACTATCTCTAGCCGTCCATTTTCATCATTTCCTTCTGCTCATACCACTTATGGTTAATACGAGTACTTGTTATATGTGACTTTCACAGATCGAAATCGCTTTACTTCAAGACCCGAAACACTTATGCCTTGAAAACGCGGTCAACTCCGACCGTCTCTAATTCTACAAATCCAGAGCCGCAAGAAGCTAGATTTCGCGAGACGATTCCAATCTACAAATCGCTTCATCATCCAGATTCAAAGAATAAATTCGGATTTTTAACCGAATTACAATTTTGTAATCGAAATTGTTTTGGCCTTTTTTCCGTAAATTGGAATTTCTGTGTCTTACACCCGATCCCTTACACTATTCCACCATCGACCCCCAAAAATCCTTACAATTATAACTTCATCTTTACCCGATCTCTTCACTTGTTATCCAATGACTCGACTCCTAAAAATCTTATATTTATAACTTCATCATATATGTCACACCATGTTTTTAAAGGATAACTAATGGAATTCAGTTATCATATTAATTAAATATAAACTATTTAAAATAAATAAACATATTTCTTAATTTTAAAAAATTAAAATTTCTTTTGTTATACACTTGCAATATTATTATTTTTTAAATGTTATTTAAAACATTCCTCATTTTAATAATTATTATTTGTGAATGTACAAACAAATTGTTTCTAATTCAAATATATATCTATATCCCAAAATCATTAATGTTAAAATCAAAATTTTTCTATAAATTATATAGTCATTGAATGTAATAAAATATTTTCATCATTATCTATATCCAAGTACCAATATTTTCATCCACAAATTTTTTTTTGTTTTTTGCATATAATAAAATCCTTAATTTTTATAATCTATATAAAAAAAGTGTTTTCATTTTTAAAATTTTAATAAAAAATCAAGGTAAATTTTTAACTAATTAGTTTAGTATATAAGTATAGTTATGTATATGTATGTATGTGTGACTAAATTATAGGTGTCAAAATCTCCCCTCCATTATATTACATATAGTCAAAAGTCCAAAACTAGCTGGGAACTTATACCAAAAGTCACTCTTACTGAAGCCAAAGTCCAAAACTAGCTACCTATAGACGGTCTGTCGCTTCAAAAAGCACACTAATATTGTGACTTGGATCACTAAGCTATCGAAGAACCTATATTCAAGTACACTACAATGTGACTTTGGTCACGCGGCTTGATTTTAAAAACCGTGACCCAAAATCACATAGTAGACATGGTTGTGATCGGTCACTTAAGCTTTAGTTTAAACCGTGGATCAATGCATGTTAATCTTTATATATTTGACCATTTATTTTATTTGAGACCGCACTGACATTCTTTATAGTTTTTAACATCAGCTGAAACCTATGATTTAACGATTTGCGCCAAATTTTCCCCATCATTAGTTTTACTGTGATAGTCTGATCAGAATAAAACTCGTGAATCTAAAATTCTCATCGAATATTTTCGGGGTACGATAAACGATAACCGGCGATAAGCATCATATGTAGTCACGCTTTACTTGACCATAACTAAATAATTCATCACTAAAACTTTCTTTTTTATAGTGAACCTACCACTTAAGGAAAAATTAGATTAGAAATTACGCAGAACATGTGAAGGAGTGAGCGTGTATTTGTATTTGGATTTTTTTCCAACAAGCAAAATCTCACAAAAGTTGTTAAAAAGATATTTATAATAATCCCTAAAACTAATATTTGTAACATTTTTATGAATTCATCGTAAATTTATAATATTACTAATACTTTTTTTATTTGACAATCCGTAATTGTATATAAATGCGAATAAGACAACCTCCAAATATCACACATTAATAATATAATAATAGAACAAGGATACTAACTTTTCAATCTTGCATTTAAATGTTTGGTTGATAGTACACTTGCTTTCTTTCCCATTAAAAATAATTTTATTTTTTAAATTCAATGTTGCCAAAAATAGGATGTGGTTAATGAAATTAAGAACAATAAACTCTAATTATAAAAATTACACCCTAACCCAAAATGCTAAGTAAAAGGGAATTAAGATTCATGTACCAAAATCAACGATCAAGAGATCATCTGAGTCATGAATAATTGGCAATCAACTCAAACAGTGGTGAACCCAAGAAAATATATATATATATATATATATATATATATATATATATATATATATATATATATATATATATATATATATACAAGGAACAAAATATCGGTAATTACGGATATATCGGTACTTGGATTTTACGGAAATATCGGAAAATATTTTTACGAAAATATCGGTGGAAATACTTTGTTGAACTATAAAAAATGCATAAATAAGCAAATATACACTTGTCGGTCGTATATTCATTATAATTCTATCGAGAAATTACATCACACAGCCATTTAAAGTTAAAAATGACACTAATATGGTGGTTCTATTGCATTTATTTCCTGAATAAGTGATCCCATCTTGATGAAGACAATATCTGTTAATACACATGGTGTTACAATAATATTGATTTCACTCGAACATGTCGCATAAACTGTTGATTCCTACCCAAATAAGTCCCATGATAGAGGCTCTGTGGTCTTCACCCACATGTTCGTTAAAATCTTCTTCTCGCATTTGATATGAAATTTGGAATGACATTTGTGGATCATGAGGATATTAACCATTCCAGATTCTTCTGCACCAATAGAACCTGAAGGATGAAGAAGGCTGGACCATAACTCCCATTGTATAAGGAGGAAATATGGCTTGCCTCTGGTCTCCATAATCAACAATCGCCCAATACTATGGACTCCTACAAACCGGGCCGAAAAACGAATCCCATTGTGCAGCTATCTGTCTTCCCCATATGGCTTTCCAATGGCTCCAATACTCATCCAAATTTTCTCCTAGACCCTGGTCTCATCTGTGTAGCATGAGTAAAATCATCTTCACTCTAAGTGAATGGGCTCTAATGGATATTGACTTTGTTGTGGATTTGCAACATCCTTACCATCATTCTTCCAAGAGATCACCACCATCATCGGGTCCTCTCTCCTCTCGAGCCATCATAATTGTACTTTATAAGTACCAAGAAACTCGTCTAATACTACTATGTTCAACACTCTGAATCAAAAGAGGGTCAGAAGTAACAACAGTTGAACGAAACCTTGTGTCTTGACTAAAATCCTCATTATGAACTTCTTCGCATAAAACCCGCTCAACATTAACACCGCTTCTCTCAACATGTGCCACTGTGGATCAAGATTTTTTCTATCACACATCAACAATAACAACACAACATCATCAACATCAATACATCACAATACATCATCATCATCACAACAACACACATCATCACATCTCAACATCAACACATAACAACATCTTCATCATCACACAACACATCATCATTACTTCACATTACATCATCTAAATGAGAGAGGCTCAAACTAGCATTGAAATAGTTGGATTCTTCTTTCTTCACCAAATTCCGGCTGGAAATTCTCTGGGCAATCGAGAAAATTATTTTCGACAACTTTATCTGCCTCAGCCTCCATATCACGGCGATCTTTAGTTTCATGTTGTAATAAACAAAAACCAATTGTCTGAGCCACATACAAGTCGATTTCTTTGTTTATATGAATTAGAGCAATGTGCTCCACTTCTTTCACAAGTCGAAGATGATGCGCTTGGGAAAGAACCCCAAGGCCAAACTCTTTTACTGTCGAGCGTGATTTCATGTACAAAAACCACCATTCAAATTTAATAAAATTACTTATATTCATAATATATAAGAATAAATAGTTATAAATTTACTTAATAGAATTAACATCACCAGAACCATTTTTTATCTTGACGCTATTGCTAAATTCGATCACCAAATCTCAGATCACTTTAATAAGATAAGTCGTGAATTCAAAATGTCAAAGAATCTAAAAATAAAAATGACCATTAATAAATTGAATCAATTAATTAGAATTAGGAAACTCACACTTACTCTCAAGTTTCCAAAATTACAAAGGCCTTCTCAAAGATTAGGATCTAATTTTAAAAAACATCATGAACACTTAAGTAGCCTGTGAGTTGGAACCAACTCCGTGTCCGTATTGAAATTTTCGTATTTAGATAGTATAGCCGCAATAGCATCGAGAATTAGTATGCGATAATAATATAAACATAAAATTATTAACGTGAATATCGCTCAAGATATTATTAGTTATTACTTGTTGCATGAAGAGGATGCTTAAGAGTTCTATCCTGAATGATCTACATTATAAGTTCTGAATCTTAATTTCAGCTTTAAGTCGATCTAAATTTGCCTTCATCAATCTCGAATCAACTCGTAGGATAAATGGGCATAGTTCGGGACGACTTAAATCAACAGCGCGGCACCGCGGTATAATGCCCGCTGGGGATGGACACTAGCTTCTCCACCTTCTCCGGCATCATTCATGATCAAACATTAGTCTTTCAACCGTCCAGAACTTCAACCACAAGCTTCAGAGACATCTTATTCATTACTACAAAACTTCTTAAAATCGTCTTCTTTTAGAAGATCGTTGGCGCAATATAGTTTATTGCAAATCTGTTGTCAGACACGAAGCATTCTACCTCACATAATTGGCCGTATTTTTGCAAGCAAACAACCAGCCACTAACGCAATGGCGATCTCGACCATTCTCGATCAACCGAAAGCAACACTATCCCTTTTACCAATGTTCAAACATTAAATCAATGCAAGCAGGTCACGCATTACGGAGTCCAATACAGATCAGATTTTTCATCAACAACTTTCCCTCTCTTTCACAAAATGCCGATCCATTATCCGGCTACAATTTGAACCACATTTGCTTCTCCAACTTCCTGATAACGCCCTTCAACAAACCATATATGTATTTGTTGTCTTTAATCTTATCCGACTTGATCAACGCATTTGGATGGTGCCTGCTTTCCTTTGAATATACCATGAAATTAATTATGTTCAATTTAGTTGGCCCGGTCCATCCATTGCACATAATTGTACATTCATATGTCTCCCATTTCTCCCTTTGCAAGTTGACATAAGCTTCCATGTCTTTATACTCCATTTCCAAGTACTTGCTTTTGATTTCATACAGATATGGTGGTTCGATGCCCATCCCTACATATAATAATTCGAGGAAAGCTGGTTATTAAAACATATTTCATATGGAGATAATAATGTCATTATTAAAACATATTTCATATGGAGATCATAATGTAAAACATATTATATAATTAGACAAACTTGCTTGTTGTGCAGCAAAATCATGTTCTTAAATAAATGTAGTCCATTTGAGGTGGAACACTTTCATATATGAAGAACTTGTTAATTAATCGTCCCATTGTTTCCTTGATTGAACCACCTTTGAACATATTTTTTAGGCTTTTTTGTTTTCCAACCGAAGACTTGTATAATGATGGTGCAATTGGCGGTGATGGATCCGTGATGTCACGTGACACCTTTGAGTCCGTATTCCCTAAAGGAGGGTAAAAATGGTACTCTGGTCAGGTAATCCGAATTTTTCTGATCCTCGACATTAAACTGACTTCACCGCTGGAATCGCTTCGCTAAATCATTATACCACGTCGGACACTTCGCTGATTCCGAGGTGGCTCCGAATTTCACGCTTTCGAGGCGTGGGATGCCTGATGACACATGGTAAGGTAAGGGATGCCATGAAGGATTAGAGGGCTGCCACGTGGAGGAGACCAATGCCAACCATCGGTATGTCCTCATGAGGACACATGGCACCAATATAGATCCATGGCTCACATTACATGCATGTAAAGCAAGGAGAAAGTCAACCAACGAGTGGCAAACTTGTAATTTTAAGGAGAAGACATCATCTTCTCCACTTTCATTTCCTTCTTTCTACTATTGCTCGACGGCCCGCATCCGGAGACGGTTTTGTATAGCAGTTTCACTTTCTTTAAGATCTACGACGACGACCGTCTACGGCCAACAAGAAGAGGGCGGTGCTAGTCTACACGCCGAGGGCTACGCAAGGAAGAGCCAGATTTTGAGGCTTCGAAGCAAACTCCTAGAAGGTAGGTTTTTCTCCTACTTGTTTTTACTTTTTGCTTAAGGGTTATTTAATGGATATGGATTTGTCGAGGCCTGATGTCAGGCTCTTGCCCAAAAGCTTGACCGAGTTAAGAAATCCCTCTTAGAGTTTGGATGAGCTCCACCGACCGCTTCTCGGGTGTTTTCGCTGATTTCATGGTGCTATGTTAGTCGCCATGAGAAAATAATAAGTCACAGGCGATTTCAAGGGCGCTTCCAAGATGGATCACTGCTGTGCCTTAGCCCATGTGAGCTTCAAGTTTACAGGTTATTATTGTAAAATGAATAAATATGATTTATGGAACTAATTATGTTAATATATGCACAGAGCGATATATTAAGATGCTATGATAATGCCAGGTGCCATTGTGACAGACTTAAGGGAGTAACCCAAGTAGGGAAATTCCACTACCGGGGCTTTGCCTCAC
Source organism: Tetrastigma voinierianum (assembly GCA_016808115.1). Lineage (NCBI taxonomy): Eukaryota > Viridiplantae > Streptophyta > Magnoliopsida > Vitales > Vitaceae > Tetrastigma > Tetrastigma voinierianum. The sequence goes on along the minus strand of JAEQBH010000541.1, from coordinate 723,016 downwards.
CCCACATGGGATTTATTTTGTGCACCTAAGACACTGGGAATGGACTCATCCGGGTTTTAGAGGCGAAGAAACGGCCATGATGGCCTTATCTTGTATTTTTCTGTTTTTAGTAAAATTCTGGGCAAAAGACCCAGTTTTGTATAAATTGTAATCTAAAACAATTGTAAATGAAACCTCTTATGTATAAAATATATAATTGTGTCAGTTTGTATATACAGCCCAATCTGCCGCTTATTGATGTACATGCCTCACGATGAGACACGATTTCCGCGGTTAACGGGAAAATAACCCGGACACCCCTAAGCTTGGGGGGGCGCCACAAATTCGAACATTCAGACCTTGTGTAATACCATGGATCACCCGGTTGTGAAGACTCGCTTCTATTGCAATTATGCAAAAAAATAAAATCTAACCTTACATTATTTTATACATAATTAAGTGAAAATGAATTAGTATAAAGATTTACCTATTTTTCTTTTGTCTCCATAAACTCAGTTAACCCGATCTCCATTCCATTCACTACTGATGTACCATCAGCTTCTCGATATTCATCTCGCTCATCGCGCATGATAGCCGGATTATTATGCACATCCTCATCACCTTCCTCCCATCATCATCATCAATGAGCATGATGTTTTCCTCCTATCAGGCTCAGAATTCAAATTCGAATTTCCATATCGCCTGTTTTTTCGCGCTTTACTCTTCGCTCTAAAAGTTGTTTACTTGCTTTACTTCCGATGGCACATTTGGACACTTCTTAGTATTTGAACGTGATCTCGCATGCTGATAAATGAAACTTAAGCGAGTAATTCCACCACTTTTTATGCTTTAAAAACCACAATAATTACAAATTGTTCTTATTTTTATGTCCCTCCAAAGGTGCGCATTGCCTCCATGATCTCGGGCCTCCACTTCCATTGGCCACTTATAAATACATGTGATTTTAATAAAATAAAATTCAAATCAATGTGATCTTTTTATATATGATATCATTATAATAAATATTATATATATGTAATTTAATGAAAAGTAAGACCTTAAGTTTATAACATGATATCTAGCTTAATAATATCATTAAGATATCTAAGATGATCTAAATTGCTAACATTAAATTTCTAAATTTCTAACTAAATAAATAATATAATTAATTAACTAAAAATTATATTATCAAATTATAAAACTAAAATAAAACTATAGTATAAAATATATATTATAATATAAAATATTTCAACATTATACAACTAAAAATAGATTATAGTAAATAACTAAGTTTGGTATTATAGTAATCAAAATAACTATTATCTAAATAAATAATATAATTAATTAACTAAAATTATATTATCAAATTAAAACTAAAATAAAACTATAGTATAAAATATAGATTATAATATAAAAATATTTCAAACATTATATAACTAAAATAAAAGATTATAGTAAAATAAATGTAAGTTTAAAAGATTATATAACTAAAATAACTATTATCTAAATAAATAATATAATTAATTAACTAAAAATTATATTATCAAATTATAAAACTAAAATAAAATTATAGTATAAAAATATAGATTATAGTATAAAAATATTTCAAACATTATATAACTAAAATAACTATTATCTAAATAAATAATATAATTAATTAACTAAAAATTATATTATCAAATTATAAAACTAAGATAAAATTATAGTATAAAAATATAGATTATAGTATAAAAATATTTCAAACATTATATAATTAAAATAAGATTATAGTAAATAACTAAGTTTGAAAGATTATATAACTAAAATATCTATATCTAAATAAATAATATAATTAATTAACTAAAAATTATATTATCAAATTATAAAACTAAGATGTTATATATAAATATAGATTATATATATAAAAATATTTCAAACATTATATAACTAAAATAAGATTATAGTAAATAACTAAGTTTGAAAGATTATATAACTAAATAACTATTATCTAAATAAATAGAATATAATTAATAATTAAAATTATATTATCAAATTATAAAAACTAAAATAAAATTATAGTGTATAAAATAGATTATAGAAAATGATCTAAACATTATAGAATCAATAAGATTATAAAGTAAATAACCAAGTTAGAAAAATTATATAACTAAAATAATCTTGGTTGTCAAAATAAATAATATAATTAATTAACTAAAAATTATATTATCAAATTATAAAACTAATGATAAAATTATAGTATAAAAATATAGATTATAGTATAAAAATATTCAAACATTATATAACTAAAATAACTATTATCTAAATATAATATAATTAATTAACTAAAATTTATATTAATAAATTATAAAACTAAGATAAAAGTATAGTATAAAATATAGATTATAGTATAAAAAATATTTCAAATATTATAACTAAAATAAGATTATATAGTAAATAACTAAGTTTGAAAATTATATAACTAAAATAACTATTATCTAAATAAATAATATAATTAATTAACTAAAAATTATATTATCAAATTATAAACTAAGATAAAAGTATATAGTATAAAAATATAGATTATAGTATAAAAATATTTCAAACAGATATATAACTAAAATAAGATTATAGTAAATAACTAAGTTTGAAAAATTATATAACTAAAATAACTATTACTCCTTAAAGGTAAATTTAAATATAATTAATTAACTAAAAATTATATTATCAAATTATAAAACTAAAATAAAACTATAGTATAAAAATATAGATTATAGTATAAAAAAATTTCAAACATTATACAACTAAAATAAGATTATAGTAAATAACTAAGTTTGAAAGATTATATAACTAAAATAACTATTATTCAAATAAATAATATAATTAATTAACTAAAAATTATATTAATAAATTATAAAAGTAAAATAAAACTATAGTATAAAATATAGATTATAGTGAGAAAATATTCAACATTATACAACTAAAATAAGATTATAGTAAATAACTAAGCTTGAAAGATTATATAACTAAAATAACTATTATCTAAAATAAATAATATAATTAATTAACTAAAAATTATATTATCAAATTATAAAACTAAATAAAAACTATAAATATAAAAATATAGATTATAGTATAAAAATATTTCAAACATTATACAACTAAAATAAGATTATAGTAAATAACTAAGTTTGAAAGATTATATAACTAAAATAACTATTATCTAAATAAATAATATAATTAATTAACTAAAAATTATATTATCAAATTATAAAACTAAAATAAAAACTATAGTATAAAATATATATTATAAACTACTTCCAACACCAAAATAAAACTAAATCAAATAATATGTGCATAAAACAAAATTAATGAACAAAGAAACATACCTTAATTCAAAAAGATCTTCCAAAAAATTAGGATAAACAACAAATAAAAAATTATTTGAGAGTGAAATTGAGCTTAGATGTGGATGGATGAGTTTGTAATAAAAGTGTATGATTTTAGGGGTATTTATAGAATTTTTTGGAGTCAAAATAGCCATATTACTGTCAAAAACCGCTAGATTTATTTCTAACCGTTGGATTTGATTTGGTTCAAATCGACCGCTCGATCATTATATATCCCTAGAAATCATTCTAGAACGTTAGATCAAGCTTCAGATTTAAAATCAACCGTTGGATCATAAAAATAGATGTTGATTCTTCAAAAAGTGATTAAATCCTGACCGCCGATCAAAACAGGAAAATCATGCCAAGACTTTCCAGAAAAAATCGCCGATGATCGCGATAAACGTCGATTTTTTCACACCTGATTCTGCGACATCGCTAATAAAACCTCCACGCGCCCCTGTGCTCGTGATGTCTAGTGTCTCCTCGAAATTCCACAAAAATCGATTTTTCCGATTTTTCGCCGATTTTTTCCTTAAATTAATTTTTCCATAGATTTTTCTATCCATTCTATCTAAACCGATGCCAATGAAAATTGGCCGAAAAAACCGATTTTTTCTTCACTATATATATGATATATATATATATATATATATATATGCCCCAGGGCATTGATAAAGCATTAATCATCAGGTATCTTAACTTTAAACTGAAACTCTAGGATTCAATCCTCATAGTACAAAAATCAAAACATTATTATTATTATTATTATTTTGAAAGATGCCAAAAATTATTATTAACTGCCATTAAAAGCGGGTTCCCAAACTCACTATATTTAACCGCAAGTTATCCATAAAATCACAAACTACACACCATCAACATCCATCTCATCCTTGAATATTCTTCTTCAAAAATGAGATCGTCTGAAGTTGTGATGCTCCGACCCCGGGAGTCCCGTTGACAACCTATCAACTCGCGGAATACACGTGGTCATTGAGTGTCTCAATGCCACAAAATGAGTGTATCTTTACCCGAGACTCAAATATGAGTAAAAATTGCCACTTCGGACCCATATATCTATACTCACAAATATAACCAACTATAATACAATAGTTTCTAGAGTTAATTTCACTCCTATACAACATGTCATAAGATATGAAATCAGTCACATGTCGCCTTCTTCTCAAAACTCCGCTCTATGAGCGCCGTCTTCGACACATCCCGCACTGAAGCGGATCCCACGACGGAGTCAAAGAAAGCCCAAGAGAGCCGATAATCTCCTACATGGGCTCATCTTCACCAAGTGCTCGTTGGCCTAAGACACCAAACATCTGGCAACATACAAGTCCCTATCACTCAAATGTTTACATGTTGCATGAGACCACTCACTCATCCCCACATCTCGAAACCACTAACTCCCCACGATGCCTGCTCCAAGTAGTAAACTACTGTTTAAAACAAAAGGTTTTTGCTCCTGAAAACATAATACCATTTTTCTCGATAAAATTTATCCGACAACCCTCCGAGTGAATCACGATAACTCAAACAAATATGTCTCCCTCCAAGATGAGCCGCTGACAACTCTCCAAGGCAATTCTGGAAAATATTCCCATGAAATTCATTTGACAACCATGTTTTTCTATGTCACGTGACTCATACCTACTATCCCAAAGGTTCCCAAGGCATATAAAATGCAGTACGCTTACTCATGCGAGACATCCGCGTTAATATATCAAACATGCATATATATATTAACGAAATTCACACTACATGTTATTCATACAAGCAATAACACACAACCAAGTCACAATCTTAGACCCATCCAACAGGGTACCTCACGGCCCCTTCACAAACATGAACCATTTTGGTTCCAATCATCCATACAACATCAAACAACCAAACAACCTAGAAACTTTTAGTTTCTAGTTCAAACCCCATCCCACCATAGTCTTGGACTGTGTGAAACCGATCATAGAAACCCTCTTATCCTTCAATCCCAAGTTTTTGGAACTAAGCCATACTTACCCCATATACAGGCCATATTTCCATACCTAATACAATAAGATAATGATGCCATGCGATGGTCATGTCATATCCTGCGATTCCCACCTCCGAAGCCACAACCATGCAACCCGCACACTTGGTGAAAACATAGATTTTTAGAATGTTAAGGATCACTCAATGCCCTCCATGCGAATATGATAAATTCGACCAACGATTCCATGTAGCCCAAGAACACTCAAACTAGCCGAACAAAGGTTATGACCTCCTCAAGTCGAGGTCACATGACTGACTAGGTAGCCTCGCCCTCAATAGCTAATCGACCTGTCTCGATAGCCCTTTCCCGGCTAGATCCAGTACCCACTACCCTCCACACAAGATTGTCACGTCAATCTTGACTCACTAAGCTTCCATGTGAGGTCCAAACACCCCAATCGGTTCTGAGATGCCATGACCTTCCGAAGTCGAGGTTATGCATGACCCTATCCTGACGGACTCCAAATGGTGACCTACTAGCAGACCAAATGCAGACTCACGGTAACCCGGGTCATAGTGGTGAACCCAATCAAAGTGGCATCTGGGCCAGAACCCAAGAGGCGCACTCCACTCCAAGGTGACCCAACCAGTGCATCAAATGGCTTAACTCAAAGACGACAGAAATTTCTTCCAATTCGTGACTCCGGTTCACATGTGAAATGCACTACAACTGGGCTACTTAAACCGACTGGTAATCAACATCAAGTTCACTGATGTGCTACCATTTACCCCGCGGTCTACCATCAAACTTTATTCTCCTATCCAAAAACCGCCTAAAGTCCCAAGTTAATGTGTACTACCGTTGACGATAGCAGCCTTCCTGGCTATTCAAAACACAACCAAACATTCCCTTAAGCGCAAGACAACCAACACCATTTATTCATTTTAACTCTAACACATAAAAATGGCACATAAAGACAATTTATTTAGTCCAAAAGTCACCCCCTGATTGGTCCGAAAAATAATTCCCATCTCCAAAGACACGTCCTAAGGTCTTAGAATCCGCTCACACCCGCCCACCATGGCCTCACACAACTCATGTCATTCGAATCGACCTTTAGACAAAGATTAAACGTTAGCGAGAAAACCCCTACCTCTCTAAATGTCGAAACTCCCCAACTCCTGGCCTCTACGCCAAGCCCCGCTGGCAGTGACGAACTCTTCCCCGGTTGCCGGAAAATCTGCAGAGAATCGGTAGCCCTCTCTCCTAACTCTTCCCAAATTTGGCTTGCCTTTCTCTCCTTTCCTCCCAACCGGGACGTGGGGAAAGATATAACCTCGCTTAGACACCTCTCACTTCGCACGTCTACACTTCTGCTTCGCCTTGATTACACCATATCCACTTATCCATCTACCATTAATTTTCAATTCTCTCACATTGCCACACATGTCTCTCATGGGTCCCCTTAGAGCTCATGTTCATTCACATATCACACACGACACGCGCAGACCTCTTAGAGCCACTTACAACAGTTAAGTATCTCGCACCACTTTGCTTGCCTCAAAATGCGAAATTCGACCGTCTTCGACCGACTTAAATTCGACGGTAGCTTAAATTTCGTGGAAATCCATCTCCAATGACGGTAAGTCGCTTCATCATCTCGATTCATGTAAAATCGATTTTTTACCTAAATTTTTATTTTACCATTTTTCAAAATTAATTTTTCCTGCTTCACAGTTGTTTTTTGTTCGTTCATCGTGTTTTTCTCTGACACAAATCCACGTGTTAACCGCCGATTTGGTGAACAAAACAACGATCTGTGTGAAAACTCTGCATGCAGACCCAAGAAGCTCTACCGCTGACGTGGCAGGCTTGGCCATCATCATGGTGGATACAATCAAGGCCAAGACGACCGCCATTGTAGACGAAATCAAGGTTTTGTTGGGCAACAAACCAGACGCGAAAGGGAAGAAGGCTTTGAAGGGTTGTTTAGAGGTGTATGAAAATGGAGTTTTGAAGGCTGATATTCCGTCCTCCATGGAAGCTCTCCAGAAAGGTAATCCGAAATTCGGAGAAAAGGGTCTGAATGATGCTGCTATCGTGGCCGAGTCGTGCGAGAGATCGTTCGGTGGGGCTTCTCCCATAATCCCATTTCGTCTTTGAATAAGAGTGTCAGCGATTTCTCTCGTGTCGCTTCCGCCATTGTTAGGCTCTTGTTGTGAGCTTAAGTCTTTCAATTGGTAAGACCCCATGAATGGGTTGTAAATGACAGTTTCGTCAGTCTCAACTAATTAATATGAAGTAATGACTGTTTCGTTAGTTTCAACTAATTAATTATAATAATATATATATATATATATATATATATATATATATATATATATATATATATATATATATATATATATAAAAGGGTTAGGTGAATTTGCCCATACTTTTGCCTTTTTTGCCACAAAATACTACTCCTCGTTTGAAAAATAACTATCATTTAAAGTTTTTACATACGTATTAAAAAAATTATTAAAACACATTTTCTCTTCACAAAAAATACTAAATTATACTTTTTTTTTCTCATTAACTCTTTATCTTCTCCAAAAAATTATCATTTTTTCTCATTTACTCTTTATCTTCTTCTAAAAAAATTTATAAAGCATATATGATCACATTGTTACAATTATTAGTAATGTATATTGGGAAGGTGTAAACAATGCTTCGTGATTTGTCAATAATCTTAAAATCGAAAAATCAATCATCACAGAATTTAGTAGAATAAGGGTAAATTGAAAAAGTAATAAATTTTTTTCGATTTTTTAAAACGATGCATAAATAAAACAAAACAAAACTCCTAAAACGCGCTTATTTTCAAACGGGGCGTGAGTATATAAAAGGGTAAGGTACACAAATCCCCATACTTTGCCCTTTTGTCAAAAAAGACCTCACATACATTTACTTTCGTTGCTTCACTTATACCATTAAAAATGATACAAATGGACAAACACCCGTTTAAAATCCTAGTTAATTATATAGTACACATGTTAAAGTTTTCAGCCTAATATGAAAATAAACGTTAACGATATCTTGGAACTGAAAAAAATTCAAGTGTAAAATAGGGCATGCAGGTAAAAGCCGGGGATATTTATGCACCTTAATTTAAGTATATGATAAATTGTACAAAATCCAAATTTTAGAATTACTTTCAATCTTTCTTATACAACTCATCTCCATCACACAATTTTCTCCCTTTCATAAAACTATTCCTACAGCTGATCACAAATTCTAAAGACTTCCCAATATAAATTAATCTGAATTGCTATAAGTATCATCCCAAATTCCCAACACTTGAAAAAGAAAAAAAAAATGTTGCCTTACTTAACATATTTTGTCAAGATAGTAACAAGCTTCCAATGAAATGTTTGTTAATTACGTCATAATAATAGTTCTGGCTACCTGGTTCAAATGGTAAACGTGTGATGTGAGATAAATTATACGGGAGTTCTCAATCTCATTCAAATTTAAGAACAAAGTGTTACAAATGCAAGTGAATAAAAGTCAAAAAAAAAAAAAACGTCTTACTAATGCGTTCACACTTTACACACAAATACACAATATTTAGTACACAGGAGTTTCCATTGATATCTTTTGTTTCTTGCATACACGTGCATTCACACAATATTTATTGCATAAAAGAAGGACAAAACTTGTTACACAGATACATTGACTAATGTAATTGTGCAGAAGCTGGGAAGAGTCAGACATCTAATAAGACTTGATTGTGTGGCAAGTGCCATCATAAGATTAATCACCAGAGAGAGAGAGAGAGTTAAGTAAGCACCTTGTTCTTTAATGTCACATCTCCCCCAAAAATGGAATGCATGCATGAAGCTTAATTGACATCTATGGAAAATGGTGAAATAATAATAAATGAACTAATAGAAAAAGGCGTGGAAAATATGTACGGGTATTACCACTCAAAACGATCGTACATACGCTATTAAGCACTGTGATTCACATGATTCACTTCACATCTTTAAAAAATAATTTATAGATCGCCAATATAATATTATAATCCAACGAATATATTATTATGCGTAATCCAAATTAATACGCGCACTGATCGATCTATAATTATATTTTTAGAAAGAAAGGCAATCACATAATCTGGGGCTCTTAACACAGATATATAATTATTTTAAAATTTATAGTCTTATGTATACTTTTCCCTTTAAAAAACCTGCAAATTTGGTGAAAACAATCAACATCTTGAGAGCATCTCCCTCTTTATTTCCTCACTCTTTTTCACAGTTTCTTCTCCATGTCTTGAGTCTTTCCCAGTCACAAATCCAAGTCTCCACGGCAGATTTGGTGGGCCAATCATACATGCAGACACCTCACTAGGATCTCTTTGTTAACACTTAATGAATAAGTTACTTGGAAGCTTTAATTATTTTCAATTTATTAGATTTTTACATTCAAAAATTAAAATTTAAAAAGAATCTGACTTTTCATGACTTTTACGCATCCATTTAGTGTTTTTTTATCTTTTTAAATATAACAACTTTCATTTTAATTATAATTCTAACTCAAACAAGACAATAAACCTTTGTTCTATCTAACATGACATAGCTACGATGACTATTTAAGTTATATTAGAATTACAATTAAAATTAAAATGAAAGTTGTTATATTTAAAAAAAAAACAAATTTTTATTAAAGATTTAAATGTAAAAGTTATAAAAGTAAATATTTTTATATGCGGATAAATAACTTTTTTACTTTCCTACTTTTTTTTTTCCTTTCCTTTCTTGTACATTTTCTCTTAAATTTCCCGGGAACCAAACATGGCCTACAGCAATAGCCGCGGTTCAAAAAGTGAAGGAGTCATTGAACCGTATAGAGAGGCGTATGATAGTGCAATTTTGATTCCTGAAGGAAGGTCATTGTCCAACTTCCAACTCCCTCTTCACCATCTTCTCTGGATGAGACATAAAGAGGGAGGGAATCAATTAGTGTAGGATAAGCTGAATAACAATCATGTAACATCCTACTCCTCAATTATTGTTGAGGAATGTGTCGTTTTAAAGATTTGGTATTTTAGCTCCTAAGATTAACGGCTTTTTAAAATGAGATATTGAAGTCGACTCAAAAATTGTTATCGATTTTGTTTCTTTTTTCTTTAACAATTAAACGTTTTAGTTACAGTATAATAAATTATTTTTATTGTGATTCCAATACATACGGTACCTTTCCTTTTCATGTCTTATATTTTTAAAACGTTGAATCCTTTGTCATGGGCTTTAGATTTCTCTTAAGAACGTTAATATCTATAATTTTATTTTGTTACTAATAAAGGATATTTTGAAGTTATATAAGGATCTAAATATTTATGTTTCTAGACATGTTTATATAAAAATAAATAGGATTATTGGTTGTCTAGCTAAAAAATGTTTTAATATTTTAGATTAAAATATTTGATGATCTAATTTAGCTAAAGATATCACTTATATATTTGTTTGTAAGATCTTTATTCCATATTCTTCTTTTATAATATATATATATAAATATATAACAACCAATTCTAGTGATTTTGCTTTCAAATAGAAGATAATCAATCAAGTGATAAAGAATGATACTTTTACGTTTTATTCAAAATGAGAAAGCACTAATGTCACTGGTCAAGTGTAACCACTAGTGTAGTCAGCGTGAAGAAAGAAAATGAGGATAAAAGTCCACTTTAAAATCAAAATACAGCAGCAAAAGGCCAAAAAATAAAAACAAAAAAAATTATTGCTAATTTGCTACCAATGATGCATTAACTCAAAAAGCTGGTGGCCAAACTCACTATAAAAACCGGCAAAGGCAGTGGATCAAGAATCAAGATCAATCATTCCAATCACCATATATCTTCAAACCATTTCCCCTCTGATCATCTCCCTCCAGAAACAGAAACTTTTTCAATAATGAGATCTTCTGTGTTTCTTCTCTGCTTTCTGTGTCTTTCTCTGACCCAAACCCAATTTTCCATCGCTGATTTGGTGCGGAAGACATGCAAACAAACACCCAACTACAATCTCTGTGTCAAAACCCTCCGATCAGACCCAAGAAGTTCTCGCTCAGACGTATCAGGCTTGGCGGTGGTGATGGTGGATATGGTGAAGGCCAAAACGATCGCCACCCTCCACAGAATCAGTGAGTTGTTGGCGGCGGGGACTGGTCCGGACCCAAAAACGAAGGCAGCGTTGAGGAGGTGCGTGGAGCTGTACGATAGTGCGGTTTTGAAGGCTGATATTCCGTCGGCCATGGAAGCTCTGAGGACGGGAGATCCGAAATTTGCAGAACAGGGTGCTAATGATGCTGCTAACGAGGCGGATTCTTGTGAGCGAGACTTTAATGGCGGTTCTCCCATTACGTCTTTCAATAGGAGGGTTAGTGATCTTTCTCGTGTGGCTTCTGCCATTATCAGGCTGTTGTTGTGAGCTACCTTATTATCAGAGGATGTAGATGACTTGCCGCTTCCTCACTTTTATATAATAAAACACTAGAGAGAGATTCTCTGGTTAACAAGTAACAACAACCATTGTTTATTGATGAACAGATTGAAATATAACGATTAAAAGGTTTTTTTTTTTAAAATATATTTTTATAAAAGATATCAAATATTCCTTTTTCTATTTCATTTCTTGTATATGTCTTATATTTTAAGAGAAGGGGTTACTTTTATAAAATAAAAATAAAAAACATTTTTATCAAAATCATATCAAAAATGAATAAGGATCAAATTTCTAAAATTATGTTTTAAAGGCTCTTTTAATTAAATCATTATTTTTTTTTGTTCTTGAAACTTGAAAGGATTCAAGTTTAGAACCTTTAGTTTCCATGTTATCAGGTTTTTGTACCAAGTAGAAATGGGACAAAAAGCTTTGCTGTAACTTGTAAGCAGCAAATTTTACCATAGATTTATCATCCTTTATTGACTTACTTGTTGTATTAACTTGAAATCGTTCTAGAAAGCTCTATGGATAGCTATGAACAATAAACAATTACTTTACTTGGCAAAATAATTATTTAGCTGCAGGCCCCACCTAATTCTTGGGGTGCTAAATATAGTGGGTATGAGTAATGATTCAGTCGTCATGGAAACCGCTTTTGTTTTTTTATTCCACCTCTCTCTGTTTTTTACTTCTTTATGCCTTTTTTGTTTTTTCAAATTCCGTTTTCCCAGGATTTTTTTACTGTTGAAACTTGAAAGAAATTTAACTCAACCAACAATATATTCAATACGAAAAAGGAGTTTACTACAAAAATAATCCCTTTTTTTTTAAACAAAAGTTCTTAATATGGATGGATTTTTGTAAAGAAATATCATTTTTTTTTCTTCCTTTTTGGGTATTAAAATACAATTAATAACTAAATTCAGTAAAATAATATCAACATCAATTGAAGTGCAGCTTGAAGCTTCCCATCCATTATTAAAGCCAGTAATTTTTGGGACCCACAAAAAGTTGGATATTTAGGTTTTGAACCAATTTAATGGAGAGACAAGCATGCTTACATGGGTCAGCCTCATCTATTTTCTTTCCCTAAACATTTTTATTTAATAACATATCAATAAGGTTTTTTTTTTTCTCATAAGATGCTTCTTTGAAAATTTCTAAGTCTCCTACTATTATTTAATTTTATAAAAATATAGGTTTTGTCTCACCACACAATATTCTTTTGTTGCTGAGTACAGACCTTTTTAAAGTTTTAATTTCAGATCATGTTTGCAAAATATGTATTTGTCCGAATAAAGGTGTATAAACAATTTTGACCAGGTAACCAGATATCCACTTAGCCCTTAGTTTTTTTCAGTCCATAAATGCTTTATGAGCTCAAGTCATTCATACTTTCTTGCTGCCTGCAGACTTTAAGGAACGTGATGAAAAAAGAGTTATCCAGCGTTACGCTCATCCAGAACGGCGTTTTAACACCTGCTCGTCTGATCTCAAAAGGTTATGAGCGATAAAAACATGAATAAACTAAGACACTAAACATCGAGACACCTGTAAACCGAAAAAAAAGAACTCAGGGACAAAATTAGACATTCATACTCTTCACGTCACGCATTTGGCTAATAAGTCAAAAATTCAGAAATATCCGGCTACGACGCCCATCTTAACAGCGTTTTAATCACCCATTCGCTCCATCTGCAGAGCAAGCCATGATAATGCGAATATAAATCAACTGAAGAAGATCAAAACATCGAAACACCGAAAAAAAAAAAAAACTCAAGACTAAAATGAGACATCCAGCTATAAATCAAGATATTTATCCACCTTATCCCAGGTTTTGTCCCACCACACAATATTCATTTTTTTTGGTGTTAGTATGACCTTTATGCCCACAAGGTTCCAGGGAACATCAATGATTTCTTTCGAAATACTTCAAGAAACATAGAAGAAAGAAAAAAGAGATCTGTATATTATTTCCCAGTAAAAGATAAAAAACTTATTCAATGTTCCAAATCCAGTCTGCCAGCAAAAACCTAAATCAACATCCTTGTCCAGGGGCAAGCTAGTTACAGGAAGCAGCTTGAACCTGAACAAACACCTATAAGAAACATGGTTACTGAGCTTATGCATACATCCATCCCAGATGTAAGAGAATGTACAAAAACCGATTACCCTTTATTAATCCGGTCCTGAGGTTGGTAATCCGGCATTCAACAATGGCGACTCAGCATGGACAACCCTTGAAGTTCCTTCTTCTCAGTTAGGTTGCATTTCATCCTGCAGATTTGCCTGCTTTTTCTGTTGGTTTTAGGCCAGGAAGCTGCTCTACTAAGCTGGAAAGTTCATTTATAATGGTAGATTTATTTCAATAATCCATCACTGGGTGTTATCGTTAATTTGTTGGAAATATTTATCAGTTGGATTGATGATATATAAGAACGGAAACATACCCAGGAGACTCGGAACCAGGCTCCTTGACATCGCTTGGCGAGATACTCTGGTAGTACTGCACAGAAATTAAGCCAGCCTCTGTTGGGGCTGCTGATTCGGGGGATCCGTGGAAGGTTATAGCTGAATTTCTTCTACTAGAGGACAATCCTGTACATATGATGGCATGATCATGAAAGCTTCGTTTGGAACCCGAAAAGTATTAAAGAAAGAAAACACAGAAGAAAATAAATCTTAGGAACTTATAAAGGGATGTTTGGACAGCTTTCAGGTAACCTCTAAAGGTCTACTAAATGAAGTTCTAAGGAAACTACTAAGTATCATGTTCAATGATGTTCATTTTTTCAGAAAATATTTCTGAGATTTCTAAGAGGAAAAATAAATGAGAAGACTTGGCACTCGATAGTCCGTCCATTTGGCCGAAAAGCCTTAAGGAGAAAATAGAAAAACCAATGGAAACTAACAACAACCATGCCCAACCCATAACAAATAACAATCTAAATGTCCTAAGAAGATTATAATGTATGAACAAAAATAGGAGCATGAAACAAAAGGTAACAAAAAAACTGAGAGAAGGAAAAAAGGGATTGCAGAACAAAGAGCAGACCAAAGGCACAGAAAACAGATAAATCAAAAGGAGATTCATACAGAGCCAAATGAAGTTCTAAACATATGAAGTTAGGAAGTCACACAAGTCTGTCAATTTAAAAAAATATGCCCAATTCATTACCTTAATCCATTGATACCCACATACAAGGAAATCGGTATCCAATGAAATCAGAAACATGCTAAGTTAATAAAAGAACATGCAATTATAATACCTAATGACCAACGATTTCATCCACATAGCTAATGATCTAATATTTAGTAAAGGCCAAGGGAAAAAAAATCTGTTTTGACAAGCTATGCTATCCTTGTGTAGGACACAAAAGGTGACCCGTCCCGCCATGACAAGAGTCCAAGATAAGTTCAATTCTGATAAGTGATATTACCTTGAAAGAGTATCACAAGGCAGAAGAAAACAGTGAACACCATGGCAAATAAGTTGCTGTTTGATGAAGCCTTGGCAGCTTTCATCTTCCTCAACGCCTTCCTTCGCTCCATCCTTGCACGCTTCAACATGGCAAGTTCAGCAATCTCCCTCACCATCTTCTGGTCTGCAGCATCCAGTGATGGGCCTTTGGGAGGTCTAGGAGGTTTGGATGGTTTTTTATTACTCGGCTTTTTACGCTTCTCCTTCATTGCTTTATTATCCACAGAGTTCACAGCTTCTTTCGCAACCAAATCCTCATCAATAAACACCTTCACATTCTCATTTGGATTCATGCCTAAATTCGACCCATTCGAACACAAACTCACAACATCTTCGCCTCTGATTGATCCATCTTCACCTCTAACAATTCCACCAATCTCAAGATCAACAAAGAGATCTCTATCTTTTGCAGCTATTTGATCCATTACAAACCAATCTGTTTGCTTCCACTTTCACACTCCAAACAACAAACCCACAAATTTTCCCCACTGATTGAAAATTTTGAGGTCAACCCAACATACAAATTATGCCTCTCTGCAAAAATTAATCATATATGGATATAAAAGGCAACAATAGAAAACTCTTAACTTAATTAGGCCAACCACTCTTTCCATTTAGCTCCAATTAATACTAAGATACTCCAATAATTGCATCTTCTCTCAGCCGTTTTCACTCACCCTCCCACTAACAAGTAATCATTAGAAGGATGAAATTAATTATATCCCCTTCTTTTCTCCCTTCCTAATCAAATATCCTTCCGATAATCCTCAAAAGATGAAGAAAACCCTGCATTTACCCAAAAAAAAAGGGAAAAAAAAAAAATCAGTCAATTGTCGAGTAAACAAACAATGAAGAATCAGAAAATCCTTCAAATGCAATAACGTGCCCAGACCCTCTACAATTCACCAATACTAAGCTAAAATACAAACCCAAATGCACAAATCACATGAAGAAGAATCTGA
This sequence comes from Tetrastigma voinierianum, assembly GCA_016808115.1. NCBI lineage: Eukaryota > Viridiplantae > Streptophyta > Magnoliopsida > Vitales > Vitaceae > Tetrastigma > Tetrastigma voinierianum. The sequence goes on along the minus strand of JAEQBH010000541.1, from coordinate 706,763 downwards.
AAATACTTCAGAACCACGAAAGATTAAAAAAAAACAAAGGCATTAAGAAGCCAGTGAGCAAATGGAAAAAGGAGGAAACAAAGAACCACAAACTATAAAAGAAATACCAGATCACAAAACCTCACCACCCATTAGAATATGATTCTAAACTTTATAAACATCAAACGAAAAAATGAATAAACAACCCAAAAGGATAAAATAAAATACAAACAAAAAATAAAAATTATTTGAAAAAAATAAATTAATTAAAAGAAAACAAAAGACCCATAGAACAAAATGCAAATACCTTTCGACGAAAACGAAGGGAGCCCAGATCCAATGCCAACAAGGGCGAGCGATAGAAACGGCTGAACACACGAGGGTTTAATGGATTTCACAACTGTATCTCGTCATTCTTCGTATACCATATATAATCTATTTATAGGAAAAATAGAAATAAATGATATTGCCAAGGCATTACCCACCGACACAAGATAACTTCCATTTTTTCCTTATCTCACTATTTACTTTTCGATATTTATGTTTCTTCCCTCCCTACCTGTCTTAATTATTATTTATTACAACTTTTTTTTTAATTGGAATATCAATAATTATTGCTAATAATTTAAAGGGGTAAAAATAAATTTTTTATTTTTAATATCTCTAAATTAGAAATATATTAAATAATTATCAATTATAACTTTTTTGCCATATGTTAATTATTTTGACAGTAAGATGATTAAAAAATTCAAACTCGTACAACACGTGTGTACTAAATTCGTATATCTTCCACACCTTCCAATAATGTTCCATTTACTCAAATCAAAAGGCTTCAATCATTTACCATATTTATTTACCGTGGTAAACTTTTATGATATCAAGTTAATTTAAGAGCCTTTAAATCTAAACCCTTTTGGGAACCTAATTCAAGAAATATTCAGGAAGCCCAAACATAAGGTGTCAGTCTCAACCTATATCACTTTTATATCAGCTGCTTTGGTAAAGGCATTAGAGCATCTTTAGTAGTGACTAAAATAAAACAAATGAACAAAACCGCTTCTTAAATTGAACGGTAAGAATTTTCAAGAAACGATTACACTATCATTATCATCAATATTCGTAAGAATATTATTTAAACCATTTATGTCAATATTATATACATCAAATTTCTATTTTGCGATTTAATGACATGTATTTAACGAAGCCGTGATAATGACGAATTATTAAGTAAATGTAGTTTTAAAATCTATCAGATTTGAAGATACCTAACGTTTTAGATAATTAATGGGTCAGTTCTCACATCCTTTTATCTTTAAGTTAAATATCAAAAAATTATTTTTTAAAGTAAAATATAACTTTAAATACTGATTTTTTTTACTAACCGCTGAAAATACTCTTAGTCTTATCATATTTTCTATGTCATCTCGGACATATCATATATTAAGCCCGAGGACCAAAGACTAATCAGCCTGTTACTTGATGAAATCAAATAGAATTGTGAAGACCAAGTCATCATCGATGATAGAAACTTAATTAAATATAGACGTGGGCTGACACATTGACTGCTGTGAACTCAATTTCCATGCCTTCGACTAAGCATTTCGCTCCCACGACGTTTATCAGTATGATGGATCAGGAGTTGGTTGTGAAAGGTCACGCCGTGTTCTCTAAGGCCATGTTTGGTAAGTGGGACAGAGGGAAATTAGATTAAGTGACAAAATTCAGGGGTTATACGTTTCTAGATTTGCGGATCGACTAAACTGGACAAAATTAAATAAGGATGAATTTATTTTGCTTTGCTTAACCCCCAAATCGCTGTAATTTCACCCTGACTAAATCCAGTGATAAAATATTTTATAGCATACAAAAATAATTAATGAATTCAAAATTTAAACAAAAATTTATTAACTAATATATTATCAAATAACTAATAATAAATACACAGAAATAAAATAGCTTAATATATTATATATGATATAATATATTATAAAATATAAATTTAACAATATATAAATTAATATATATTATCCCAAAAAATATATTATGAATTTTTATAAATATTTATTATTAAAAAAATTATAATAATAATTATTATGTATATTAGTATAAAATAAAATAATAAAAAAATTATTTTTAAAAATATAACTGACGTACGCTTATTATTATTATTTCCTGATAATGACTATATTACTCATTCTGTACCTCATGCTTCCACCCGAAGATTTCCTAACTTTCGAGATTTTCGTGAAAATCTCGTCCTTGTTGAATCACACAACTTATCACTCTGTGAATAAATCTAAAATTTCCATTGTTTCATAATCACGAAACTTTTCTCGAGTCACTGTGATTTCTGCATTAATTTAATCTACAGCTTCGCTTCATCATCCAAAATCTAGAGGAATTTATGCGCTCAACCTTTACTGAATTTATTATTTTTATTAACATTTTGCTATTTTTAAAAAATTTATAATTTTTTCCTGCTTTTACAGAGAAGAACAATACTCGAATCCGTATCTGATTCGGTAAAAATAAACTCAAACCTATTAAAAACCCGATTAAAATTAAATTAAACCTGTGGTTTGTTGGGTGAGGTCGCAGATCGAACTTAATCCAAACTATTATCACGTCCCGGTTGTCATCCCTACTCATTACCTAACGTTAAAAACAAACAACTTAATACACTCAACGCTATTAAGATCATTCTAGATAAGCCTAAAAAAAATTCTATTCAAGACAAGAAAACAAACACCACCTAGTCCAAGATGCATCAAACGCAGGATAAAAAGATTCATAATTTTTGTTTAGACTGTACCAAACATGTAACGCATTAAATTCCATCTGTACTCTAAATCCGACCGCATTAGCCCTAATCCGGAAGACAAAATTAATCCTGCTTAATCCTGCGTACCAAACATGGCCTAATAGGATAAATTGGTCAATTTATAACCAGGAAATATATGTACAATTTTTTCTGTAATTATAGAGAAATAAAATCAATCATTTACTATATTTAACGTGGTAAACTTTTATGATAACACCAAGTTAAGTTACGAGTCTTGAAGAGACCCACTCTATGTGGACCCACCTTTGCTATGAACTTTCTTTTGAATTTCATTTTATTGTCCATTGGAATAAAATCAATCGAAATAGAAAATATTCCAATTTATTTTATTTAAATACAGCAAGTATGGACTTTCTTAGGAGCTATTTTAAAAATAATAATTTATTGTTTACTATTTTATTATATTTTATATAATAAAATTTACCCAAAAACATGGTAGTTTGATTAAAAAACTTTTGAAAATCAATTTTGGAAATTTGACATTTTATTAAAATTTTGACTGATTTTGAAAAAAAATGTTTTTTTTTTGGTAAAAATAACCCCATCTTTTTGATAATTAAATACTTTATTATAATATCGTGAATTGTCCCATCGAGACTCGAACTTGTGACCATTCACCTTCTTCAATGTTTTAACTTTTTAAATTTTAAATGTTCTACCAATCAAACGAGACATTTGAACAAATAATCCCATCTTTTAAGAGACCATTACATGCATGAAACAGAAAACGAAATTTTTTGTCCAAAAATGGTTATTTTTGAATTAAAAAAATATGGGTAAAGTTAAATTTACAAATTTTTGGATTATTTGATACCTTTTAACTAAATATTTCAAATATTTATATTCATTTCACATAAAAGATACTTTATACTACTTTCAGACAAAAAAAATTACTTCATATGAAAATACACAATTTATAAAAAAAAAAATTGTTTAACAAAAAAGTAGAAAAAAATTCATTTTATTCCAAATTCAAACATATAATTACCAAACGTTATTAGAAATTAATATTTATCCAAAAGGGAACTGCATTCATATATATATATATATATATATATATGAGTTATATATATATATATACTATATTGCTTCAAATCCTTGTCAAGATCACAATTTGGGTAGAAAACAATAATAATAATAATAATGAAGATGGGGTACAAAATTTGAAAAACAAACCTACAAAGAAGTAAGTCATATAGTCTCTTCAACCTGGAAAGAGAAAATGAGGTCCTAATTCATGGCCTAAAAATTTTAAGGGCTGGCTACAAGATTGGGCCCAGTTTCTAAAGTGGGCCCGGCAAAGAAAATATTGAGATGACAACGTGACTTAAGGGGTAGTTTTAGATGCCTCGTAGGTGGGGGGCTTCTTTGGGCCCACCCACATCTTTAAATCTCAATTTCTCTAAAAATAATTGAGCTCTTATTTTATTTTTTTTGAAAATAGAATAATATTATTTATTCAAATTAGCAATTCATTCGATAAAAATACATAATCAAATTCAATAATGAATGACACAACATTCATATTAATAGAACAATGAATCGACTCAATACCCATATATTTGATAATTTTATGATAACCGGAATACTTATTATTCTAGTTATTCGACACATTAACAACCATAATTTGATTTGATGTTTTTATCTTATCCAATTTGCTTTGTCGTTCGAATTATCCCCACACAAGAAAGTGCGATAACAACAAAACAATGAAAACCAAACCATCAAAACCACACGTAAAACAAGACAAAGACAAAGACAAAAACACAAAAAAAAAAAAAAAAAATTAAAAATTCAAGTTTTTATGGAAAAACTATTTTATTGAGTAAGAAAATGGTAAAATAAATATAGAGATATGATATCAGGTCAATAATTATCAAAATATCACTATTATTTGCTTAAGAAAAAAAGACTACAAAAAACAAACTGACAGAAAGAGAGAGACAGCTAAGGTTTTTTGCTATGTCACATAATTGAGCTCTTATATTATGCCAAAAAAAAAATTGAGCTCTTGTTCCTATGTTATCCAAATTAATGTTTATATAATAATTTTATATTCGGCCAAAGTCGCATTATTGGTTATCAACATTATGTGTTGAAAAGTACAAAAAAAAAAAAAAAAATCTTATATAACTTTTGTCACATTACATTAAGGTTTTGTGTACAAAGTTTTATTAACACAATTGACGAGCACATGAAATCTATTATTTTATTTATTTAAATTTATTTATTATGTCTGGCTCAAGAAATAAAACATTCAATATTTGAAAAAGACAAAACATAAAAAAGTGAGATATCTTGAATTGAAGTTCCCATGGAAATTTAATTACTTCATTATAACTAAGTGTTAAGTTGTAAAAAAAATGATATTCAACTATTAAGTAATTATTCTTAAAAGCGAATTTGCTAAGATTAGATTATTGGTCATCAACAAAACAAGATTATAGGAATTTTGGAAAATTATGTTAAGGTTTTGTGCATAATGTTTTCTTAATGTAAATTATGAGCACTTGTTTGAAAGTGATTTTGAAATGCCATCAAAGCATTTCCTAATATTTGAAAATTAAAATTCGAAATAATTCCTAACAAGTGATTATTTTTTTACTCTTAAATTTTTTTTATAAGCCTATTATCAAAATATTATAGGATTTGCTTTCCCAAGATAGATTATTATTATTATTATTGTAGAAAATATATCACGAATAGGTTGTTGAATTTGAATGGATGGAAAATTATTACTAAATGGGTCTAATAAATGAAACTAAAATATATCTATTATGATGTGATTGGTTCCATCTCTCAATAAGTATCAAATCCATAGGATAAATAAATTGACAATTATTTTTTTTATATATTTTTTTTCTTAAAAAAGAAAAGAAAAGTGGGGTTCAGAGAGAAAAAAGAGGTTCATGCATTTGGGTGAAGATAAGCTTATAAAGGATGGTAAGTTGGCACTAATCTGAAATAAAGCAGTGACATATATATATATATATATATATTGCAATCTGCCAAAATTCGACTACACTTAGAAACTTCCTTTCTTTCAACATTTATATAACCATCCTTCCTATCATGAAAAAGGAATGGTAAAACTAATCATTGTATAAATTTTATTTTATTTTTAATTTAGAAAAAGCATTATCATTATCTAAGAAGAACTCATTGTTAAAACTGAAGTTATGAATATTATAATCATTATAATATTATTAAATTTATAAGCTTTGATTTTATTATACTAATAATTTGCACGTTTTCTCATCCTCTAATATTTTTAATAAATTTATATATGTATTTTTATCCAACGTATTACTAATCAATGTGTACTTATTTTTACTTTTGTCAATACCTTTAATAATCTAAAAAAAAAAACTAAGAAAGAAATAAATACTTTTTTTGGGAACTTGTGGAAGCGAGGCTGGTGAGGACATGTGGAAGGGGGCCAAGATCAATTCCTTAGCCTTATTAGCTATGTGGTAGGTCAATATCCATGTGGGCTTGGGATATTATTTTTTAATAAATGAGAAGTGCCCATCAATCAAGATAAGAAGATATAAAAGGTGGTGGGCCAGCCCTAATAGCCAAAAGTGGTCCAATAGCCCATTACCACACAGCTGAGGTCATTAAAACTGGTGAAGCAGTGAGTCAATCCAGTCTACTCTTATTCTTATCTTCAATAGACGTCCTATAGCTGTCCTTCCTCTCCACAACCTCACTCATTTGTAAAAATAAAATTTTTAAAAATTTAAAAACATTTACAAATTAATCATATCTTTACTTCTTTTTAAAAACATTTAAAATCACAACTCCACGCCTTTTTTCATTTTTTTTCTTAATAAAGTAATCATTCAACACAAATCTAGGTTTTTTTTTTTTTTTTTTTTGTGATTTGATCATCATCTTGGTCAGTATGTGATTATCATCACCTTTTTCATGTGTATAATGTTGTCATTTTCTCGCAAGAATTCCTGACGATCGTATCGCCATAATACAAAAAATTTGGTTTCGCCATCACAGTAACATTTATTCGTATTTAAAAGATTCATATAAAAGCGAAATATATATAATAAAAAGTTAAAAAACAATCAATGATCACAAGACGCTATAAAATTGTAGCTATAAGATTTTAAATATAATAGTATATCAAATATGTAATAATGAACCATCAAACATGGATTTGAATTTTGATTTACTATTACGCTATTAATTCACGACAAGCCATCCTTTATAGCTTTTAACAATTTTCACTTTATTTTTGCTTTTATCGATATATTGCTAATAATTCTCGATTTTACGCTTTTATCGATATATTATTAATTCTAGATCAACAAATTATTTTTTTAAAAAATAGACAATCTCAATATATGTCTAAATAGCATGTGATAACATGGATGGGATAGGTCAAAAAAATTTACAAAATAGATTTTTTACTATGCCCATTTTAGACTAACCTTTTAAATTGATGGGATAGGTCAAGGTCAATCCCCACCCCCAACACTTTTTATTCAAAACCAAATTTAATTCATGTGAATCAAATTTGATTGAACCCCACGAGCAAGGATAGATATAGTAATTGACTTGTCATCGTGTTGAATTAACCTTGTGATTATTTATGTTGATAAAACTTGTGTATAGCAAAGAACAAATTGCTACAAAGTTATTGTATGTGTGTTTTGAAAGGTATTAGGGCAACCCCTTTCCCAAGAAAAAAATATTATTTGAAACTCTTGTATTCCCACAAAAGTTAGTTTTTTATTTGAGAAATTTAGCGTGAAAAGCCATGGCCTTAGGCCAACTAAAGAAAAGAGGAAGACAACTCATTAATAAATGCCCCATTTGTTTTAAGAATGAAAGAGACCATTTTTTTTAAAAGGAAAATCCATTAACAACAATAGAGAAAGCTACAAAATAGGAATATGTAAATCAACACAAGCTGTTTGACTTACACAGAAGGGAACAACCCCTCTTCAAAGAGCAAATGACTTACAGGAGATAGTCATTTTTGCTAAAACATGTGCAGGGACATTTCCCCCACACAGAACATGAGAGAAACCACATAAATTGAGGCCATTAGCTTCTCTAACCACATCCTTTAGATGGTTAGCCAGTAAGTGCCCACATGGTGGATTGCTGCTCAAGGTCAATAATCACTTAATACATAATTTGACTTCCAAAATAAATCGTACCCATCCATCTGTAACTCCCTAGCCAGTTTAGCTCCAAGTAGAAGAGCTTTAGCTTCTGCAGCATTAACTAATATGGGTAGATTCCACCACTCATGAGTTGCTCCCAAAACCCTTCCTTCATCATCCCTACAAATAGTGTCCAAGCCTATAGCCTTGTTTGTCAAATCAAGAGTTGCATATGTATTTATTTTCACCATTCCTTTCTCAGGTGGACACCATTTTATATTCTCCAGAGGTTTCTCAGACCCTATAGTCACCTGACATTTATGAAACCCAAAAAGGTAGTCACTTGCCCTCTCAACAAGGAACGGAGAAGGCAAGTGAATACTACCATGTAGTTGGGAGTTTCTAACATTCCAAATCTGACAAGATAGCACCAAAAAGTGTTCAAAATCGAGATAAGAGATTTTTTTAGCAATTAGCACCCAATTGCAACCCAACTGCTTCATAGGGTCCCAAACATCTTGCACCTTGGTTGCATCATAGTAACAACACCTCTTCCAAATTGGTTTCACAGAAGGGCAATTCCACAAGCAATGACAAACAAGTTTCGATGCCAAACCACACCTAAAGCAAAAAGGGTTGACTGACATACCCATTTTAGACAAATTATAATGCATCGGAAGCCAATTTTTACACACCCTCCACGCAAAAAGCTTTACCTTGACATTAAGATTCCATAAAAATTTCTACGAAGCTTTGCTTTCTTTTGGATTTGAAGCTTCAACAAGATCTTTAGCCGCTAAAGCTTCTCAGTACCCACTCCTTACACTATAGTGACCATCCATATAATGATTCCAAATTAGCTCATCATCATTTTCCAAAGATGCCACATGAAAGGAAAGGATTCTAAGCACATCATTAGGCTCAAAAAGCATCTCAAGAAAGTCTTTGTTCCACTCCCCATTGGCAAGCCTCAAATCTGCAACAGAAACATCATTAGGCTCAAAAAGCATCTCGAGAAAGTCTTTGTTCCACTCCCCATTGAACATAATATTTATTCATTGTTCAAAGGTTAGGGGTTTAATGTAACACCCGGTAAAAAAAAAAAAATTGAATATTTATATTTTTCTAATAAAGGGGAAATTAGTAATTTATTTTTTGAAGCCCTAATATTAATAGGAAAAAATAATAATAAAACCCTTATATTAGTTTCTCTCTATGCAAGATTGTCAAACCATAGAATTTTCACACCTTAGGGCTGAAAAAGGTCATCAAAGGTGAGTCTTTTCTTCTCGAATCTCTTTCGAATAAAATGATATTGTGTTAGTAATTAGTTATAGATGATTTCGTTAACTAGAATGGTTTTAAGTTAACTTTCGGGTTATTAGAATATTTCGGGAAGGCATAGAGCGTCGATTTAGGAGTTAACTGATTCGAAAAGTAAACATCCCTTCCTAGAAAATTCTAGATTTATTTTATATTATAATTATGAAATATTTTAGGGTTTGATTAGAACTAGATGCTTTATTCTTTAAAAAAATAGTTAATGGAATTGTGCGGAATTGCCTTGAGAATGGAGATGAGAAAGAAGAAAATAAAATAAATAAATAAATATGTGTATAAGAAGAGAGACCACTTACCTTGAGAAATAAATAAAAAAAAAGAAAAGAAAAGAAAGAATAGTAACCGTAACTTGAAATTGGAAATCAAAAGAATAGAAAAAAAAGGGTCAAAAAGTAGTCTATCTTTTGTGATAGGGTATGTAGTAGAAAAAAAATAGTTTAGAAAGTAAAATAATTATTTGAGACATAAATTCTTAGAAAATAATTAATAAATAAAATAATTTTGAAAAAAAAATGGCTTGTTTGTTAATAAATTTTTTTATTATTTGTTTTAAGTAAATAGGTTGTTAATTGAATTTTCGGGGTTAGCGTTCAGGATCTCGAATTTTCTTTGAGGTAAGTGAATGTTAATGCAGTTGTTTTAAATGTTTTTTTTTTTTTTTTGTATAATCCGAAAATGTTTGCGTTACCATTTGTTGAAAATATGGATCAAATATGTTTTTTTTTTTTTTTAAAAGAACATGTTGGATTTTATATTTTGTGTATGATATACCTTAAGGAGATATTTTGTTTTGTGAATGGAACTTTAAGTATATTTTTTACTTTTGTTAGTTCGGCCTTGTCAACAAGATATAATTGTTGACCTTTGCATTCCTTGGTAGGGAATGTAAATGATTTAAACCTTAGCCTTTAGGGGTTTCGGTTAGAGGTTACTAATACTAGTAGTGTTTGATTTCGTCCACCTTAAAAGTAACGTTTGAGGCTAGCTACCCATTTGAAAGTCCCGCCTCAGGCGCCATTTGCTATTTGTTGTCAAAGAAAGAAAAACTTTTGATTTGAATGTTTGATTTCAATATGAAATGTTTGGATTTAAAATGAACTTGCTATTTGAATATTGAATATTTTTAAATATGATATCTCCTATTTTTGCAACAAACTGAGATATTTGATCCATAATTGCATTAACTTACCTTATTGAGCTTCAAGCTCACCCCCATTGTCGATCATATTTTCAAGTACTCCTAGTTATGGTGAGGAGTGGCAGATAGGTTGAGGACCGTATTTTAGGATTTGACCTTGAGTTAGCTTTGGACTTGTTTAATGGATGAATTTAATTTTATTTAGACTATTTAGTTTATGTGTTTATTTTGCAAGAACATGAATTTTATTTTGGACTCTTATGTTAGTTTGTACTTGGATGTTGATTTGGAAAATTTTTGTTAATATGGATTTAAGATTTAGAGATAGTAGAATATTGTGCTTTTGCTTTGAACAGGTTTTCGATAAGTGGAACCAGTTCAGTCACAATAAAGGGATGAATTTTTGTGTCATTTCGCGCTTCGAGTCTTTAGACTTAAGGTGCGAAATGACGGTCATGCTCAGGGACTAGGCTTCGGGGGGTGACAGAGTGGTATCAGAGCACTAGGTCATGATCTTAATGGGAACTTGCTTAGTTTACCTTTGGAAATAGATGAGTGATGCTTAGTTTAAGTTTCAAGTTGGTCAAGTTGGATTCTTTTGTTTTTGATAAACTTGTTTCACTAATTTGGCTTGTTAGTTACTAATTTAGTTATATCTTTTGTTGTATAGGACACAATGCCATAAAGGAGGATTTTATCTCCCCAAACTAGTTAGGCTAATGACGATGTACCTCCTCAATTTGAGAACGTGGACCCTATGAGTGCATAAGGGCTTTATAGATATTTGAGGACTATTGTAGGGATGGTTGAGAGTCTGGCTCGAGCTGCTCAGACTAATGAGCAAGGGCAATATGCTACTACTAGGGGTAGCTCCTTTGATGATTTTAAGACCTCTTTATTTTTCTAGTACATTGGACCCAATAGGGGCGGAGGCTTGGATAACGAAAATAGAGAAATTTTGTAAAACCTGGGTGAATTTGAACTTTTCCAAAACAATGGGTACACACGATGAACTTGATGCTACAATACAGGTTGAAAACCTATAATTTTTCTAGATTTCGAATGATGGTAGCGCCGAATTTAAGATTCGTGCTCACGAAATCTAGTTACCCAGTAATTCGTTCGAAGCGGTCGAATTTCATGTTTTTCGAGACCAACAGTATCGCCGACACATAGCCAAACCATGTGTCACAATCTTATACAAAGAGTAAATGCATCCTAGGACACATGGCAAGTCATGTGTCACATGCATCAGAACATGGAATGTCTATAAAATGGGATGGAGATTAGTTCGTAGAGGAGAAGAGCTGATAAGGAAATGAAGGAAAAAGGAAAGGGAAAGGAAGGAAAGGAAGAGAAGAAAGAAAAGAGAGAGAGAAGGAGAAGAAAGGGAGACACAAAGATGGAAAAAAGGAAGTCGGCGTTCCGACGGTCGGAACTCGTTAGACCAAAAAGTAAAGTCCGTATATTCGACGAGGACTATGTTCCAAGAGGTAGATATTTTTCCTACTTTGGTTTATTTTCCACCATAAAGGGTTGTGGGATTGTGTCTTTACCCTAAGGGGCTGTTTGTCCAAATTTCGAAATATGGGAATGCTACCTTATTTTGGTCCTACACACTAGCCGGATTTTAGGACTGATTTTCAGGTAGAAAACCAAGGGACTTTGGACTCAGGTCCTTCATGTAAATTGTAGCCGCATTAGTGAACTTGATGTAGGCTTTTGAATCACCAAAATCGGACCTCACATTGAGTTAGTCTATTTCTTGGGATTGCCCACAGTTAGAGTGCATTTATTTGTTGTGTCCAGTTTTGGGTGATTACCAATGCAGTTGTGCGATTTCATAAAACATTTGATTGATGCATTGTGACCGATTGGTGACTGAACCGGGGCCCCGGTTCTAAGCTGTTTGGGGCCGATTGTACCACTATTTTGGTGGTCTATTATGGCCGACTTGTGAGGTCTGAAATTGTGGATTGTTTTAAAGTGTTATTACTTGATTTTGTGATAACCTGCTTGATTGTTCTCGCTGATATATATATATTTTAATATGTTGACAATTGAATGAAATGTTTGGAAATTATATGCTTTTGACATAATTATCCATGATAATTCATTACATATGAGACATGGAATTGATATGCAATGGCATATGCACTGAGACATCGCATTCATGGGTGTAAGTGCATGGTGCCATCATGGTGTTTGATGAGTGGGCTGAGTACCATTGAACAAAGTTTAGTGGAGTTCCACTGTTCGTAGAACATGAAAACTCATGTCGGGTAGTAGCAAGCAGGGATAGATACTCCCTTAGGTGAAAGCCCTGGTATTTTTGGTTATACATATGTGTCCAACGGTGAAAGCCTGTGAAAGTGTAGGAAGGTGTGCGAAGCCTGCGACAAGACCTCGAAAATTCACCTACCCAAAAAGACACATGTTTTGTTAATAAAATGATCCTTGGAAGTGAAACATCCAATAAGTTTTGATTTCTTAAATCTTGATTTTGTTTTAAAGTGATCATTAGATGAAATTCATCGACGATGGATGTTATCACACATTGGTTACGCATTGTGTGATGGGAGTCTGCGATGACTTAGATTTTTCATGCATTGAGTGAGTCTCATCTCATTTCATGGCATGACATGTAGTATTAGAATGGCATCATTCTATTGGAATGTTGATATATATGTGAATGTGTCTAAGTGAACATTGCATGTGCATTTAGGTGGGTAATAGCCTCTATATTAGTCTCTATTGGGCGTGACTCACCCTTTATGGGAAAACATTTTAGGTGCAGGGTATATCTGGAGTGGAATGACTCTTATTATTTGGGACCGAGAGGTTGAGCGAAACTTATGCATTTGGTATAGTGCTTTTTAATAAAACTTTGGAAAGAACTAGTTTGACATATGCTGTGTATGTAATAGAGTTATAGTAAACTCCTGATAATATGTTTTGAAATAGCATAAAAGTTTATTGAATGTGGCTAAATGGATCTGGTAAATGGGATTGAACGATTATTGGTACGGGAACTGATATCCATAGGAAATTTTGACCCCTTAGCTACGACTTGGTTACGGGCATAGGTATGTAATTACCTAGGACTCGATGAATAGAACTCAATTAATGGGATTAGACAGTGTGGGTATCGATATATACAATATCCACGAGTATTTCCGTGAGTTGACGGTTGGTCAACGAACCCTTGGAATTTGGGGCGTCACAAATTTTTTGATGCCATTAATTGTTCTGATGAGTAGGAGGCCTCTTATGCAGCATTCATGTTAGATAAGGAGGTTGACCATTGGTGGCGTATGACCAGGAGACTATTGGAGGCTCAAGAGCCCATTACTTGGAGAAGATTCAGGAATGCTCTCTACATGAAGTATTTCCTTGACAATGTGAGGTGACAAAAGATGGGAGAGTTCATTCGTCTGGAATAGGGAAATATGATTGTGGCTCAGTATGAGGCCAAATTTATGGAGTTATCTCGTTTTGCCCCACATTTGATTGCTACAAAGGTGGATAAGGCAATGAAGTTTCAAGATGGGTTGAAGCCCTACTTGAAGAATAAGATATCCATTATGAATTTGGGTTTGTATTCAGAGATGGTGGATAGAGCTCTTATTGTAGAGAGGTTCTGAAGAGCTTTATCAGTATAGAGAGCAGCAAAAGAAGAGGAATATGAGTGATGGTGCCATGGTAATCATGTACAGAAAAAGTTTGCTCCAAATAGAAATCAGAGCAAAGGGAAGGCATCACATAACTCATATATTGTTTATCTTACTTGTGGTAAGTGGCATGGGAACAAGCTATGTTATAGAGAGACAGGAGCTTGCTTTAGTTGTGGGAAGCAAGGGCATATGATTTGGGATTGTCCAGAAAACAAGAAGCCTATAGTTAAAGGATCTAAAGATGATAATGTGGGGGACCAACAAAAGCCTGGAGCGCAAGGAAGAGTGTTTGATATGACTCATAGAGATACCTAAGCTACTTTTGATGTAGTGATAGGTACTCATAGAATTCACACTTTATTTGCTAGAGTTTTGATTGATCCTGGTTCGATGCACTCTTTTGTTTCAGTATCTTTTACTGGTTTGTTGAATATGAATGTCACTACTATGGATTTTGATTTAATTGTTGCTACTCTTATGGGAGATCCTGTTGTGGATAGTAAAATGTTGAAAAACAATCTTGTAATGATTGGTTATCAGGAGTGTCAGTTAACTTAGTTCTTCTGGACCTCCAAGACCTTGATGTGATTTTGGGGATGGATTGGTTAACTTCTTATCATGTTTTTGTTCATTGTTTTAGGAAATGGGGTGACCTTTAGTATTCCAGGTCAGCCTGAGTTTAACTTTGAGGGGAACCATGTGGATAAGCAATTGTATGTTATTTCGGCTCTACGAGCTAATTCCTTACTCAAGAAGGGTTGTCAAGGCTTTGTAGCCTATGTGGTACGTAATGAGAATGAGGTGAGATTGGAAAATATACCCATTGTCAAGGACTTTTCGGATGTCTTTCCAAATGATTTACTAGGATTACCCCCATATAGGGAGGTGGACTTCACCATTGACTTGGTGCTAGGAACAACTCCTATCTCTAAAGCGCCATATAGGATGACACCCATAGAACTTAAGGAGTTAAAGGTTCAACATTAAGAATTGTTAGATAAGGGATTTATTACACCCAGTGTTTCACCTTGAGGAGCACTAGTGTTATTTGTGAAGAAGAAGGATGGGTCTATGAGGTTATGCATTAACTATAGAGAGTTGAATAAGGTGACAGTGAGGAATAAGTATCCTCTCCCTTGGATCGATGATTTGTTTGATCAGTTACGGGGTGCATGTGTGTTCTCTAAGATCGACCTTCGCTTTGGGTATCACCAGTTGAGGGTGAAGACTGAGGACGTACCCAAGACTGCCTTTCGAACTAGATATGGGCATTATGAGTTCTTGGTTATGCCCTTTCGTTTGACTAATGCACATGTCGCTTTTATGGACTTAATGAACAGGGTATTCAAACAATATTTGGATCAGTTTGTAGTAGTTTTTATAGATGATATTTTGGTGTACTCAAGGAGTCGAGAGAATCATGAATACCATTTGAGTATTGTGTTTCAAACCTTAAGGGGTAAAGAGTTGTATGCTAAGTTGAATAAGTGTGAATTTTGGCTAGACATAGTCTATTTTCTTGGACATGTGGTGACTAAGAATGGTATCTCAGTTGACCCTAGGAAAGGATATGTTGTAGCAAATTGGAGAAGACCTACCATAGTGACTGAGATTAGGAGCTTCTTGGTGTAGCACCCCATTCCCGGCCCGACCCGATTGGTGGATCTGAACCGAGTTCGGATTGCTAGCCGAGTTCATTTACCAAAACATATACAAAAACAAAATACTTGGATTTAATGAGCATTCCATTCGTATAAACACTTTCAACTATGTGCGGAAGCGATTTCAATTCGATGGGCCCATAAACATTTTCATTTAACAAAATGCATTTACAATGAAAGCATATCAAACCTTTTCAAAATAATTTACAAAATAGATGTTAAGAGTTCAAATTGTTTTCACAAAATATCAACATTCAAAAAAAAAAAAAAAAAAGATGTAGTGAATGCATATGTCGGAGCATACTCCGCAATTCTTTCTCTATGACTTGACGCTCCTTGATCTTGCCTTTCTTTCCTGTTCACTCGGTCCCTGTGCATTGTTAAAACAACACGCTAAGCATTTTCATGCTTAGTGGTTCTATACAATTCCATTCTTCAATTTCAGTTTAAGTCAAATCATGCAATTTTACTAAACAATACTTTCAAATCTTTTTGGATGATCAATGTCAATACAAAACATATAATTATTTCATGTACAATCATTTATGATTCATTGATCATCCCAAATATACACTTTCATATGCAATAAATCATTTATAACCAAATGATGCATTTCACAATGCTCTTTTCATTTCAATATGCAATCATGCTTTTCAATTCCAATATGTCAACAATCTCAAAATCAATTCAATTCTGCCCTTAACAAATTTAACCTATGTTTTCGGTATACAAGATATCAGAATCACCGGCACGGTCCCGCTGAGCTGCAGGCCGGTATAAAAACATTTGTTTTATAACAGTTTTGATCTATTGTTTGTGACTAGTTATTAAAAATCAGTCGTGAACACTCACGGAGTACTATCATTTGGGTTGTTGATCGGGTGACATATCCAACCACATTTGTTCGCGATCTTGCTGGTGACCCTTATTGGTATACCAATCTATCCTTAATGCGAATTAAACGGTTAACATTCTATTAAGGGCGTTCAAATCCTTTATATCAAAATACAGTACATTTTCAATAATAATGCGATTTTCATATGCAATCATTTCACGATCATTTGCCTTAAATCAATTAAAACAAATCAATATGCTTTTCTTATGCATTTAGAGCAAAAATTTCAAATCTTGAAATGAGAATAGGAGAAGATAGAACAAACCAATCTATCTCTTTCTTTTTTCCTTGCCATCAATCTCGGTCCTAGGTTAGGTGATCCTAACCGGCCCCAAGCAAATCACACACATCACATTTAGTAAACTAACACTAATCACACTTAACGAATATAGCCAAGGTGGTGAGGTACGGTACATTTTTCACTTAGTTTCATTCTTAATTGAACCCTCATTAGTCATTTATTAGGGTTTCTAAACAATCGGTGTACGAATACGAGACTTTCAGAACAAAATCCAAAAATTTTCTTACTGTGAACAGTGTTTACGCTGTGGCGTAGCATTGCTACGTTGCGACGTAGATCTCCGCTGTGGTGTAGCAAAGCTATGTCGTGGCATACCCGAGGGGTGCCCTTTTGGGCACCTCGACCTCGCCATGACTAGGGCATCCCACTTTGCGGCATAGGCCTACGCCGCGACGTAGGAGCCCGATTTCTGCCCAGTTTTCCTTCTTTTTGCACTTTTGTGATTTCCTCCAAAAATCCTCAAAACCAAGAAACAAAACATGGGAATCACTCCCAATAACATCCTAATATCATCCTAAACCAACCATGACAAAACCCATGGATGGATTAGGATTTTTCTAACCCAACATCATTTAAAGAAATCTAGGGTGTGTCATACCTTGAAACCTCTTTGAACTCTTTGCCCTAACTTCCTTCTTCCTCCTTGATCATTTGGAAACCATAAATGGGGATGATCTCGCACCAAAAACCCTTGGTTTTCTCTCAAACCTAGCTCTTTTCTCTATTTCTTGTCTCCAAAACGTTTTTGCTCCAATAAGCATTCTAAGACCAAAAATGCCTTAAGTCATGTTTTCACCCTAAGGCCATGTTTGGCTTGTTCATTCATTTTGGTTAGAGGTTGTCTCTATTTACTTTATAATTGCAAATATCACTTCTATTGGCATAAACACATAAACATTTTCTCAAATATTATAGGTCCCTCATTTACATTTTCCAAATTTTGCTCTTTTCATGGTTTTTTATTTCCGGGTTCAATCAATTTCTCATTTTAGCATATAATATTTAATCATATGCTCACATGTTCGTTTCACAATTTATCAGTTTATCAGTTTTCCCGGAAAAACCCAAGTTTTGCTCAATTCATACCTAGAATATATAATAAAATTATTATAAAAATTCTAAGGTATTTTTGGGGCATTACACTTGGGACTTTTTGGTTAATACAAACATTTTATTGAGGGTTTCTCTAAGATTGCCCTACCTTTGACTAGGTTGACGAAGAAAGGAGTTAAATTTGAGTGGTTTGATAAGTGTGAACGCAACTTCAAAGAGTTGAAGGACATATTGGTGACAGCTCTTATTTTGACCATTCCTTCAGGTTCAGGAAAATTTTGTGGTGTATAGCTATGCATTCCATCTGCATTTAGGTTATGTCCTTATGCATGATGATAAGGTTGTGGCTTATGCTTCTAGACAGTTGAAGCCTTATGAGCGAAATTATCCCACTCATGATTTGAAGTTAGTTGTGGCAATTTTTGCCCTTAAGATTATGAGACACTTTTTATTTGGTGATGTAAAACCCAGGTAAATTTGATTTTTTTTTTCGTAAAAGGGCAAAATGGTAAATTTCCACTACAATATAGGTTGCAAACCTGAAATTTTCTAGATCTCAGATGACAAACAGACCACACCGTTGGATTCCTCTCGTGAAATCTAGTTACCCAGGCGAATTTCGTTGGATTTTGAGATAGTTTGATTTTTCACGTTTTTCGAAGAGACGGGTGTCTAGTGACAAAAAAAAAAAAACCGATATTTTGGGAAAATTATGAAAGTTGGAAAATAATTTAAATAAAGTTCATATAAAATAATTTGAACTTGAACCGAGACGAAATTAATCGCTTTGGGGCAAAAATGGACCCAAACAAGTGGCGGACAGGTGGCGCGACGTGGGCTAAGTCTTTAAGTTATGGATAAGGTTAATAAAAATCAAGTTTTTGGGACAAAATATCCCATTCTTTTTCTGGTTTTTACGTGGGACAGAAAGAGGGAGAGAAAGAGAGCATCAGTGCTTCTTCGGCGATCCATGGAGTTAGTCGGTCGAGATTAGATCTGGCTAAGAATTCCAAAGGCTATCTTTTCTAAAATGAGGATTTCACCGAGAAGATCCAAGGGAGATTTGAGGAAATCAAAGGTTTTAGGCTTAGGAGGTGTTCTTGAGACTTCTTACCTTCTTTGCTACTCTTCAAGAGCTAGGGTTTTTTCCTACTTTGGTTTATTTTTACCTTTGGGTTGTTAAGGGGCTATTTGGACTGTTGTGGTCGGTTTTATGGCTATTAAGGGGTTGTTTGGCCAATTTTGTGGTCGGTTTAAGGGACCATTTGGCTGGTTTTATGGGCTGATTTAAGGGTTGTTTGGTGGCTATTTTAAATGACTGTTTGGAGTTGTTTAAGGGGTTGTTTGACTATTTTTGGTCGGTTTTATGGTATGTCAGAGACTGTTTGGTCAGTTTTATGGCCAGTTTAAGGGGTCGTTTGGCTGGTTTTACAGGCTGATTTAAGGGTTGTTTGTAGCTATTTTAAATGACTGTTTGGAGTTGTTTAAGGGGTTATTTGGACTATTTTTTGTTGGTTTTATAGTGTATTAAGGGGTTGTTTTGCAAGTTTTATGGCCGGTTTAAGGATATGTTTAGCTAGTTTTATGGGCTAATTTAAGGGGTTGTTTGGCGCGGCTGTTTTAAATGACTATTTGGAGTTGTTTAAGGGGCTATTTAGATTGGTTTTGGCAGATTTTATGGTCTGTTAAGGGGCTGTTTGGAGCCTATTTTTATGGCATGTTAAGGGGTTGTTTAGGGCCCCTTTTTATGGCCTGTTTAGGGCCGGTTTTATAGCCCGTTTAAGGGGGCGTTTGAGGCTATTTTGTGGACATATTATATGTCACATTTGGCCTTGTGGGTTAAGGGTGTTATTGCTTGATTTTTTTGGTAATAACATGTTTGATTGTTGTTGTTAGATAAAATGTTAATATATGTGTTTTTAATATATTGACATTGGGATGAGTGTTTATTTGGAAATTATATGCATATCATATGATTGTCCATGATACATGATGAATTGTGTAATTTAAGTTGTCCATGTGGCATTCATTACATATGTGACATGACATTGACATGCAATGGTGCAATACATTGTATATGCACGAGGACATCGCATTTCATGAGTCTGAGTGCATGGTTGAAATCAAACACCACATTTGGTGATTGATAAGTGGCTTGGTACTGTTGAACCAAGTTCAATAGAGTCACACGGTTGCATGACATGAAAAACTTGTGTCGGGTATAGCAAGAAGGGCTAGACACTCCCTCGGGTAAAAGACCCGATTAGTAGTTCATACACTCTGACAGTGAATGTAACACCCCAAAATAGACCCTAGTCGTTTTCGACATGTTTAGGGTATATTAAAAGTTAAATATGAATTTTCGGAAAATAAAACAAAGACCCGGAATTAATATTAGAGACAAGGGTAAAGTGGGCATTTAACATGAGGATATAATGGCATAAATAAATAAGTTGATATCTTGATTATGGAAATTTTTGAAAAGATGGGATGCGAGTATGATGATATGTGTAAGTTAGAGTGAGATTAATAAGAAAGGACTAAATTGCAATAAAGCAAACTTAAGTGAAAATGGGTTTTGATGCCCAAACATGGCCTTAGAAAGATGGGATTTTAAAGACCAAATTTGGTCTCAAATTGGGAGAAACCGTAGAGAGAGAGAGAGAAGGGGAAGAGAGAAGAAGAAGAGGAAGAGGAAGAGAAAGGAAGGAGATCAAAGCAAAGAGGTATGGAACTATGACCTTTAGTATGGAACTACATGGGTTTTAAAGCTTTGGATGGTTTTCCATGCAATTGTATAGTTATTAGTGTCTCCAAACCTAGGGTTTTTCTAGGGTTTCATTCTAAATCAATAATCATGGAAAGTAAGGTGAATAAAACCTTGAAAGTACAAACGAAGTATAGAATCCTCCCTTGAGGATGAATTCAAAGCAGGATTTAATAGTAAGTAGATGAGTTAGGGTTTGGAACAAACCCTAACTAATCATCATAATTGGTTTGTGTATGGGTTTTAACCCATATTAGAATTGTTTTGGAAGGAATCTTGATATGTTTTTGGAAGAAAGATATGTAATTGAGAGATGAATTGAATAGAAAAAGAGATTCAAAGTGAATTTGAAATGGTTTTGATGTGTGTTTGAGGTATAGGAGTGATATATGGATGATAAAGCATGAAAAATGGGAGAAATTAACCATTCTGGGCATTTTCGGGTGTCTTCTACCGGTAGAACTTAAGTCCTACCGGTAGGATCGGTCTGGTCATTTTGGCTGATCTGCGGTAGAAGTTAAGTCTACCAGGTAGAACTTATTCTGATTTCAGTTTCGATGATTTTGTATTTTGGCCACTTAACACTCATTTCTTATCGAATTAGGTGATTCAAGTAGCCGCAAATAGGCTTCAAGAGGAGAACCAAACTTAAGAGAAAGTATTGTCCAAATTCTGAATCTAAGTGGTCGAAAAATTCACTCCAAGTGGGGCTATGTGCAGCCCATTTCTGCATCGTTAATCATAGAGTAGTCCAGCGAGTTGTTTGGACGTAACTGAATATGGTGCTCCGAATTAGATGATTCAGTTGGAATAGAGACCCTTAGCATCTTAGCTTTAAATGAATATAAGGACATAGTACCAAAATGAGTTGAACTTGGAAAATTAAGTAATACAAACTGTCATCAGAAAAATCGGTAAAATGACTAGTTGGCATGAAAATGCCCTAACTTTAGTTTGGATGATCAATTGGATGGTTAATTCCTAGTAAAATGATTCATAAAGGAATAAGAATATATAGATGAGGTGTATTTCATAGATGTGTTCATTAATATGAACATAGGATTATATGATAGATATATTTAAATGAATAGATAGAACATGTTAAGGCAAAATGAGTGAATACAGTAATTAAATATAATTATATGATAGACATACAAAAGGAATAAAGTCTTAATACGCTAAGAACATATGATAAAAAGACATAAATAGTAAGAGCAGTGAGATAAACCAAAAAGATGAAATAAGCATAGGAATGAGAACATGTACATATGATAAGTACATATGAAAATATGAATGATAGAAACTTCAGTAATAGGAATATAGCAAATTACAAGAATGGCTAAACATGATAGAAAGGGTATAAAAATGATAGAAAAGATGTGACTATATGTAATATATAGATATATGAGGAACCGTAATATGAAGCTGCTGAGATATGAGAACTATCTGAGTAAAGTAATGATAGTATATATGCATAGCAATTATATTAACAATAGTTATTCATGCTTATAAAATATATCTGAAAATGTAATAAAGGCGATTATCTGTAGGACACAGTAAGAGAGAGGATAAGATAGAGGCATGCCTATAGGGAAGACACGATTGCTGCGGCATATTCATAGACGAATGTGAGGCCCGTTTGGAGTCAGATGATATAGATCCCGTTTGGATCCCGGTGGCCCATGAAAGTCTTTGTGGGCCGAAATCCTTTGTCTCGTGCGGTATTAGTACCTTTAAGGTACACATGGAAACCGAAATCAGCATCTCGTACGGTGATAGTACCTTTGGGTACTATGGGACGAGAAGATCAACGCCTCGTCTGATGATAGTACATGCCAGTACACATAGTTCCCGAATCCACTTCTAAGGTATTTGCAGACATGAAACCAAAAAGGAAAATGATATGTATAGAAGTACATTATAACCTGATATGAAAATAGGTATAAAAACACAAGAAAAGTAGGATTAGTACAGGATAGGATATGAGCGATACAAAAGATGAACACCTATAATGGAAGAATTATACAATAGTACAAGTATGAAAGTGAAAGGAATGCAATAAATCATAGAATAGAAAGATGAAAAAAGACATAAACTAGAGACATACTATTGAGAATTTGATAAAGAATAGGAACATTGAAAAGACATATAACAGCGTGAAAGATGAACCTGAGGGATAAGTATAGGAATATGTAAAAATTACTTTCGAATGGGAATACATAAAAAGTATAAATAAAGTGCTAAAGACGCATAGAACGCGTAATGAAAAGTTGACATAAATAGGAATATCGGATGATAGAATTAGTTCTTGAAAAATGTTTAAGATATATATAATATATAATGCATATGTATAAGCTTGTGGCGTTGTGGTGTTGTCCATGCTTATGTTCCCACTAAGAGCGTAAAGCAGCACTGGGTGTTCAAATCCGTGTAGGTGCGGGGAGAAGAGAAGCGGAGTGCGAGTCGATCCACATGACGTAGAAATTGACACATCAATGGGGTCCATTGGAATTTTGGTATAATAGTATAAGTCTTTTGTTTTCTTTTGAAACAATGTAAATCTTGAACTCTATTAAATATGTACATATATAAGTAATTGTATAAGTAATGGGACTCCCGATATGTATTGTATAAATTGCTTGATGGACACCACTCGATTGGTAGTTCTTTTGGTACATGTAAATGATTTTGTTATTCTTGAAGGTGTTTGTGCACCAATAGGTGCAGTGCGGCTACGAGAAAGAAACGGTCGATGAGTCCCAATATATAGTATAGATAGCATCACGCCCCGGACTTCGGTTCGGATCCGCCAATCGGGCCGGGTCGGGGGCGTGACAGTGAAAGTCCAAAAAGTGTAGATAGGCGTGCGGAGCCGGCGGTGCGATTCCAAAATCCGCTACCCATAAAGACAGATGGGTTTTGTTTATAAAGTGATTATTGGATGAAATTCACCAATGAAGGATTTTATTACACATTGACATTGCATTGTGTGATGGGAGTCGGTAAAGACTCGGGGTATGGTGCATGAGTGAGTCTCATCTCATTTCATAGCATGACATGTAGAATTCCAACCTAGAATTTGCATATTCTTACTTGGAATGTTGATGTGAATATGAATCGTCGAACGTAAACATTACATGTGCACTTAGGTGGGGAGTAGCCTCTGTAGGAATTACTCTACTGGGCGTGGCTCACCTATATGAAAGCTTATTTCGAGTCTGCGGGATATCTGTGGTGAGGCTCATCAGTCGATAAGGTGAAGAAAGCCGACTTGTGTCTTTTATAATTCTTTTTGTAATATTTTTTTGAGCAAACTACTTTTGGCATGTATTTTTATGTAAAAGAGTTGTAATTGAACTCATATGGGCTGTTTTTAATATAGTCTTGCATGTTTTTACATGAATATGGATAATGGAATCGGTATGGTCAATTTTTACTCATAAATGGACCCAGTGCGGTCATTGTGTTATATTGGGCCTCTGATGGGTCATGTTATTATATATTGTACAGGTTGGGTTTTGGATAGAGCCCCCCATACAAAGAAGACCCTATCCGATTTTGTTAAATTTTGGATCCCAATAAATGGGACATAATGGTGTGGTATTGAGTTACACGATATCCACAAGCATTAAACGGGTTGATGGGTGATTAACGGACCCTCGGATTTTGGGGTGTCACAACTTGGTATCGAAGCTTAGGTATACAATTACCTAGGGCTTGATGGGCATTGGTTTAGACCATTGCATTCATTGTGCATTTCATGTTTTATGCTCTAATATGCTACATGATTGTGTGCTTTGTGTTATGTGAATTATATACATGGTAAAATGTATATGGAAAAAGAGGGACACTAGGGTTAGAAAACATAACCTTAGGGGTTCGGAAAAAGAATGAACGGAATGGTTCTGGAGGTAGATGTCTATTAGTGGTTGGCAAATGCGCTACTAGTTAGACAAGGAGAGAATGTCTAGCCGCATTCCAGCTAGAAGGTGAATCCCTAGTATGGTGGGATTAGGTCAAAGCCTCAAGGAACTTAGAGGCAACACAAGTGAATGGAATATCTGGAAGACTATGACTTCACTTTGCATTACCATTCCAGTAAGGAAAATGTGGTGGTTGGATGTGACTCAACCCGGAAGTCACCAGAGTGTTACGCAGCTGGCTTCCGAGCAAAGCAGATGCTCGAGGTCGCTGGATAGTCTCGGCCGCACTACAAGGGTCGCCTGGGTACTGGGAGTTTAGTGGCTACGCCTTCCCTACTGAGCAGAGTGATCGAGTCATAGGGACAAGACACAGAGATATTATCCATCAGGGACCAGGTACGGTCAGATACAAGTGACGAAGGCCGCCATCTACACCGGACAGTCTTCGATATACAGGTGGTCAGGTTCCCAGTCACAGGATCGGCGACGAGATCCTCGAGTTCCATTGTTCCCCGCTTTAGGCATTCGGTGGCATGAAGATGTACCATGATCTTCGCCGCAGATATCAGAGCGAGATAAAGAAACATCACGTGATTTTGTTTATCATGTCTCAATGTGGTCGCTAGCAAAGGTTAAGCACCAAAGACCGCAGATTATCACCTTCTGGAGGTAGCTTCGAGTGGAAGCGGGAGCATAACAATGGCTGATTTTGTAGACTCACTTGCCACAAACATTGCGAGGCATGATACGGTGGGTGATAAGGACTCCACTTACTAAGTCGCACACTTTTCGTCAGGTGCATGACCTTCACTGAGGAATTCAGGCGTTGTATATGGAGATTGTCCGATCGCACGGGGGTACCGGGCATTCATAGTATCAAATCGATCTTAGGTTTTCTATTCTCATTTTTTAGGAAGAGTTACTTAGTGATCGCTGTGAGATAGTTTCATGATGACACCGCCATCTCAAATTATGTTTACTTTAGCGAACAGATCCACTCTTAGAGGATAGATGTCATGGTAAATGGGAAGAGCATTTACCCTAGTGGAGTTCGCCACAACAATAGTTGTTGTTTGTTATTGCTAGATAGCACCTTGCGAGGCACCATGGAAGGCCTTTGGCTGATCTCCTAGCTTATCGACGGTTGTGCGAGAGAGACTTTTGGCGGTTCCAATTTGGTTGTGGACACCTGGTAGCTGCGGATTTGATGCGGAAGCGCCTTCTCATGGCTCGTAACCCAGAGAAGAGTTAATACTGATAGATCGATGCTAATTTCCTGTGAGTCGAGGCGGGGATCATGTCTTCGGGCGTGATGCCTACTATAGGAGCGGTCGTCTTGGTAAAGAGAAAGTTATCACTTAGATATATCGTGCCCTTCGAGATCGTAGAGAGTGGGTACAATCGCCACGGCTGGTGTTACGCCAAACTCATCGGTGCGTTCATGCGGTATTCCATGTCTCCATGCTCAAAAATACACTCCAACCGGACGCGCGTGGATCGGCGCGTTTACGCTGATACGGATAGAACCTTTCGAGGAGGACCGAACGTATCATGGAGTACCGGGAACAGTTTTGCTATGGCGCCACCCAAGAGCTAGTAAATGTATCAAGGTGACCGAGGAGTGGAGGAGGCAACATGGGAACGCCAAGACACTGTACTTGCCAATTATCCTTTCTTATTTATGACGAGTTATTTTTTCACATTGGCATAAATGACTGCTTTTACACGCATGTGATCAGATGGCTTATGTGTGTGAATTTTGTAATCAATTTTGGCGAAGAATGTAAAACCCAGTAAATTTTTGATATTTTTTTCATAAAACGCGAAACAAGAATTGCCACCACCACTGCATGTGTTGCAAAACTCAATTTTTATAGATCTCAGATGATGAAACCGACCTCACCGCTGACAACCCGAAATCATTATCAGGTGATTTCGCAGAATCTCAGATAGCTCTGAATTTTCACGTTTAAAGCGTGTCGCTCGTGACCAAAAAAACGAGATTTTTGGAAAGACAGAAAAAGTTGAAAATACTTAATAAAGTCTATATAAATAATTTAACTTGAACCTGACTAAATTAATCTCTTCAAAACGACTTGAATAAGCGGCAGACACGGCGCTGGGACGTGGGCAAGTCTTGCTATGGATCACACAAAAACTGGTTTGGACAAAATATCCATTTTTTCCGGTTTTTATGCGGGAGAGAAAGAGGAGAGAAAGATCATCCAAGCTCTTCTTTCTACGGGTTTGAGTTCTGTCGAAATTCATCGCTTTAAGAATTAAGTTCATCGCTTTTAATGCAGGGCTACACGCATTGATACTCAAAAGCAGGGATTTCATCAAGATCCAAATCAGAGATTTGAGGTAATCAGTTAGTTTTGGGCTTAGAGGTGTTCGGACTTCCCACTTTACCACTCTTCAAGCAGGTGGTTCTTTCCTTACTTACCATTTTGCTTCCTTTGGGCTATTGCGCTTGTTGACCAAGATGAGTTTTCGGTTTTATGACCGCAAATTTATTTAGCTAGTTTTATGGTCGGTTTAAGGGCCGTTGGTCGGTTTTATGGGTCGATTTAAGGGTTGCTCGATTGCTACAGTTTTACGTCTACAGTGGTTGTTTGGCCAATTCTATGGCCGGTTTAAGGGCCCTTTTGGCTGGTTTGGGGTTGTTTGGTGGCTTTTTAAATGACTGTTTGGAGTTGTTTAGTTGCTCGGGATCGTTATAGCCTAAGGCTTTATGGTTGTTTAGGCCAGTTTTATGGTTGGTTTTTGTTTATTTAGTTTATGATTAGTTAGGGTTATTTGGTGGATGTTTTTAAATGATTGTTGGAGTTGTTTAAGAGTACATTTGTACTTTGTTTTTCACTTTGTTTATAGCTGTTGGGGCTAGTTTATAGTCCATTTAAGGGACATTTGGAACATTTGTGGGCATATTATATGTCACATTTGGCCTTGAGGATTAAGAGTGTTATTGCTTGATTTTTTTTTTTTTTTGTAATAACATGTTTGATTGTTGTTGTTAGATAAAATGTTGATATATGTGGCATTCATTACATATGTGACATGACATTGATATGCAATGGTGCATTACATTGCATATACACGGGGACATCACATTTCATGGGTGTGAATGCAAGGTTGAAATCAAACACCACATTTGGTAATTGATAAGTGGCTCGGTATTGTTGAACCAAGTTCAACAGAGTCACACGGTCGCATGACATGGAAAACTTGTGTCGGGTGTAGCAAGAAGGGCTAGACAATCCCTTGGGTGAAAGGCCTTGTTACTAGTTCATACACTCCGACAACGAAAGTCCAAAAAGTGTAGATAGGTGTGCAGAGCCAACCGTGCGATTCCAAATTCGCTACCCACAAAGACACATGGGTTTTGTTTATAAAGTGATTATTGGATGAAATTCACCAATGACGGATTTTATTACACATTGACATTGCATTGTGTGATGGGAGTCTGTAAAGACTTGAGGTATGGTGCATAAGTGAGTCTCATCTGATTTCATAGCATGACATGTAGAATTCCAACCTAGAATTTGCATATTCTTACTTGGAATGTTGATGTGAATATGAATTGTCGAATGTGAACATTGCATGTGCACTTAGGTGGAGAGTAGCCTCTATAGGAATTACTCTATTGGGTGTGGCTCACCCTATATGGGGAAAACATTTTAGGTGCAAGATATACACCTGTGGACGCCTCTCATTCAGGGCCAGTAAGGGTGAAGATGTCACGCCCCTACCCCCGCCTGGGCGAAGATAGGGGGCGTGGCACGGTACTGGGACTCCTTTACCCGACTTTCTGACCTTGGTGAGCCCTTTTCAATATACAATTCCATATAACAGAATATAACTTGTAAAGCTACCATTGTAGTGGTGTTTAAAATGTCCTATACATATACATGCTTGAGTCCCATTTACTTGTACTTATACAAATTCCACTATTACAAAAACTTTACATTAACATTTTAAAACAAAATCAAAAATCAAAAACCTACATTAGGTGGGCTCTTATTGCTGTGTTGGTCCTAGCGGATGTGGAATGCCTCAGATATCCTCTTCAGTACCTACACGGATGAAATACTCATGCTAAGCTTATAGCTTAGTGGGAAATGGTCTTCTTATGACCACTTGGAGTGATTCACATTTACTTGATACATATAACATAATTCTTATATGTCAGAGTTTACATATAATGAAATCTATAGCAGTTTTCATATAACATAATTCTCATACTTGAGGAAATTTCATATCTCAGTAGGAGTTGAAATAGAATCTTATGGAAAGGTACCCATAGGTACATTACAAAACAAAACTGATTTCTTATGTTTTCTTCTTGTTCATTTTTTTTTTCAAATTCTTATCATATAAATGTTTGCATATGTCATATTATTCAGATGGATAACATATAAGTATATGCCTGCATAGATCGGTAACAATGAATGAGAGGGCGATCTGATAGGTACCCCAGTGCGGTACAATGCGAGCGAGGAGATGTGCACGCCCATACCTGCTTGAAGTGTCGTAGCACTAGAAGGAGTGCCAAATCACTGATCAAAGACGTGTCTGCCCATGTAACAGAAGTGTCGTAGCACTAGCAGGAGTGTCAAAGCACTGATCAGAGGTGCCTATTCATTCACTATTCGGTCTTAAGTAGGCATACAATTATGTGTTTCAGAACTCGTTATATCATTCTTAATCCCATTAGCAAATGAGGGCAAGAAACAATGTTTTCCTAACGGCGAGGTACAAAGCATTTTTTTTCATATGACTTTTATACATGTATTGACCCTTTCATTCGGAATTAACGGAAGAACAGGATAGAAACAGGGTTGTAGTACCAGTGCTCAACTTTCAGTATCAATACTTAACAACCTCTGGACCTTAAACCACTTTAAGTACCGTTACTCAGTTTTCAGTACTGGTACTTAACATCATCTGGACCTTAACTCACTTTAGTCTAGGTATAATATTCTGGACAATAAACTTTGTCACAGGTACTCGGCTTAACTAATGCCACTCAACATCTATCGGCTAAAACCATTGAGTCTAGATACTCGACTTTCGGTCACAGTGCTCACCTACGATTTCACGCATAAATGGCAGTTCGCCTGTTTTCATAGAAATACGCCAGCTAAAACTAAACCAACCACAAAACTAACTTAGACAGGCAAAATACACATGTATTGAAGAGTTAGGGTTTTCCCAACAAACATAGGCAAAAGAAAGAGTTAGGAGGTTTTCCTGTATAAATTCCTCTAGTTCCAAACCAAAGTTCCAAACATGAATAAGAAATTTCCAAACAATAATTCCAAACTTCCAAACATAAATTCCAAACTTCCAAACCTGGATTTTTTTTTTTTTTTTTTTCCGTATTCTTCTCTTCTCTCTTTCTCCTTCTCCCCAGGAAGCCCGCCTCAATAAAATGAGATATTTTGCCCTTTTCCTAAGGCCATGTTTGGCCTTATCCTCTTTTGGTTTAAAGTTCTTATTTTGCATTTTAGTCCCCCCACTTTCTTCTATTTACAAATCAACTTATCCAAATCCTACTTCAACATATACTCTTTTCATCTTATGTCACTTAGGTCCTTAGTTAGCAAATTACCAATTTACACTTAGTACTCAAATTTTCGTAAATGCCAATTTTACTTTTCTTATACTACAAGATTGCAATAAAACTACTAGGGTATAATTCAAGGTGTTACAGAAGAAAGCTGACTTGTGGCTTTTATAATTATTTTTGTAATATTTTTTTGAGCAAACTAGTTTTGGCATGTATTTTTATGTAAAAGAGTTGTAATTAAACTCATATTGACTGTTTTTAATATAGCCTTGCATGTTTTTACATGAATGTGGATAAATGGACCTGGTGGGGTCATTGTGTTATATTGGGCCTCGGATGGGTCATGTTATTGTATATTGTACAGGTTGGGTTTTGGATATAACTCCCTGCACAAAGGAGACTCTGTCCGAATTTGTTAAATTTTGGATCCCGGTAAATGGGACACAACAATGTGGTATCGAGTTACACGATATCCACAAACATTCCGCGGGTTGATAGGTGATCAATGGACCCCCGGATTTTAGGGTGTCACAGGTGAAACTTTCAAAATAAACACATATCATAAAAGTTTAAAGTATTTGTTTTCACAAAAGGAGTTGAACATGAGGTAGAGATGGTGGTTAGAGTTACTGAAGGATTATGATTGTATTATTCAAAACCATCCGGGGAAGGCAAATGTAGTAGCTGGTGCTTTGAGTAGGAAGTCAGTTGGCTTTTCACCAACAATTAAAGGTTGTCAGAGGCAATTACTAGACGACTTGAGGAGTCTAAGAGACCACATTAGCGTCCATGACTCAGGAGCACTTGTGGCTAATTTTAGAGTACAACTGGAATTGGTTGGGAGAATTATGAGTCTACAAAAAGATGACTTGCAATTGGTGCAACTTGTGGATAAGGTTAAGAAGGGTGGTATGTAGCGTCCATTTGCACTGCATTGCTGAGCTTTTAAGATATATTCAAACATTTTCCCAAATACAAATCGTTTTTTCAATCACAGTAGCTACAGCCACTGCTTGTGTTCATATACCACTTAAAATGTGGTGCACCGCGCCCTTTTATAACAATTTAACTGTAGCTTTGATAAAACAAAATATACATTCCTTAATTTAAATAAGGCCCATAACTGTTCTTGAATAACGCATTTATACAAATTGGCATTCCATGCCTTTTCAAATATAATTACAAAATATTTATGAAGTTCACCTTGGTTGTCCACAATATGTAAAATACATTTCCATTCTTTAAAAATACAAAAAAGATAATCTTCTATGAAGACTTTTACATCCTTGAGTTCAATGCGAGAAATAATTACAAAAATATCATGAATGAAATGATATGTGGGAGCCGGAGAATTTGCCTGCTCAGCTCTGTTTTGTGGTGACTCTGCTTTTAGGCAATCGCCCCGGTCTTGCCACTTTCTACTTGATACCAGCGTGATGATAAAAACAACGGGCTAAACATTTTCATGTAGTGGTTCTATATAATACTCTTCCATTTCGATTTAAATCAAGTCATGCATTTTTTCTAAAACAATGCCCTTTTAACCTTTTTTGGATGATCCCGATCTGATACAATACATATATTCATTTCTATACATTCAAGGCATTTCTGATTTATTGATTATTCCAAATATGCACTTTCATGCGATAAATCATTCAAAACACAAATCATGCATTTTGTTCCTTTTCATTTTTATAATTTAACCTATGCTTTCGATTACCTGAATGTGATCAGACGCTGGTCTGGATTAGGTACATAGTAGGTATATTAAAAAAGTTTCTGTAAAATGCGGTCTAGTTGGGTTGTTATTTGAGTTGTAAATCATTGCGTGAACACTCTAGATATTGTCCCACTAGGCTACGGATCGGAGTGACACATCATTACGTTCGTATGATCTTGCTCATTTGACCCATATTGGTATGCGATCTATCCTTAAACTCAGATTTAATGGTTAACATTCTATTAAGGGTGCTCAAATCGTCATAGCAATTTAGTAATTATATATACATTTATATCCAAATGTTGGTTTCCAATACTCATGCAATTTTCATGTACAATCCATTTCCATAATGGTTGTATCAATCAATTTAAAAGTCAATATACGATTTATGGCAATTCATTTTAATAAAATCCAACATTTCATAACCTTCAAACATTTTTAGAAATAGAGAGAGAGAAGTGGAGGACAAACCAATTCATTTATGGCTTAAGCAGACACAAATGCATATTCATATAAAACCTTTAGATTTATTTTGTCGAAGCAAAAACACAAAGCAGAAGCAAGAAGGAAGTGTGAAGAATAAGCAAAGGTTGTCTCTTCGATTCCTATTCTCGAATCCGTTTTGGAATTAAACTTCCTCCTCACCAACCCCTAATCCATAAAATATATGTCACTATTAAAGAACAACCCGGAAAAAAAATGAGTTGTGCATTCTAGGATTTTGGTTAGGGTTGATGTCTGCAATACACCTTCACTTTACGAAATTTCTAGGGACACATGAGCCATATTTGTTCTGTGCTTCCTTCCAGAAAATTATAGCTCATGAGTCTATTTTTAGTAGAGATTGGACCATCTCACTTGAATAGCTTCAAACTCAAATTCGACATTTTAATGCCAATCCCGGTGGTATGTCGCTCAACAGGTTACTTCTAGCATTCCTCGATTCCGGGGTCTTAAGCGTGACGCGAAATCTCGAGAGGTCCATTGACAACGTCACAAACGGTGGAAGATTCGTGGATGTCGGTGCTTGGAGCACCACACCATTAGTCCCCTTTTTTAGGGACCCGAGATTTGCGAAGATGGGTAGTCTCTGCAATGCGGGAAGCTACATCCAGGCCTGGCTTTGTATAACAAAACATTACATGACCACGTCAGGCTCGACTCTTACCTGCTTGGGTCATTCATAAGTCATACTGACCACTCGACCCCATTCGGCCATACCACAGATACTATCGTCTGACTATGTAGTGATATGTTTTACAAGAGTTCAATTATCACTCTATCTGAGTGAGATGTCGCCAGTGATTCCCAATATACCTTATACAAAATATGGTCCAATCACTTGCTTTCTTCGTATGTGGGGTCAGATACGGTGTTGCTTTGTACGACTGTGCACGAAGGGGGTCCTGTGGGGTGGCGAAGCCCGATGATGATAATCTCTACAAAGGTTACTCCCCACTGGTGCTCATACATGATCAACTTGACCCGTACATCAGTGAAAATGTACACGCCAGATGTTGTATGTCATGCATGGGAATGACTTCATGCCCGTATCGAGTCACTCACGGACTCCCTCACATGCTATGCAGTGGCAATGACCATCGTTGGTAGTACGATGACACACATATCTAGAGCTACTTCACCAGGCTCACCGGTACCCAATCTGGTGCCCGATGGGCAATTGATCTGGTGGGTCCAGGCTCCCCATCCAAACTTGAAGTTTATGTGATACTTAGGTGTGACTTATTTGGGGCTGACCTCTTTTCATATCATGTAGTCTCTTACACCTGATGTTCAGACTTTTCCTGAGGGATTATGACCCACTTCTTTACTCGCGAAACATTAATTATATTTCACTTTATTGGCGACCAGTGAGTCATTTATTGGACGTCGTCAAAATGCGAGCTTCGCTGCCATTCATGACATGATGATGGATAATGTCTCTGTGCACACAAATATGCTAATGTCCTTGTGCATATCTGATGCTAATGTCAGCGCAATTTCTCATGTTACATGTATGATGCACACTACATGAACCATTTCATTAGTTCATTACTTCATGTCGATTACCATGCAAGCTTATATTTGTGACATAAGTTATTTATTTCATGCGATATATGTAATATCATATCGGGCATATTAGAATCAAAGCATTAATCCAGCTAAACAAATAATGTCATATAGCCTTATCAAATAACTCATGGCCAATTCCTACCCCTGTCTGATAACTACGAAGCATGTCGTGCGATGGTCATGTCAAGGCTTCGGTATTCACCTTCAATAACCTGACAAACGACTGTACACTTGGTGTAAAATATAGATTTCAACAAAGTTATGATCACCCACTGTCCTCCATAGGCACATGGCTGGAATCTTGACTCAATGTGATTTCCATAGAGTCCAAGAACACCCAAAACGAAGTTCGGACGAAGAAGTTATGGTCGTCCGAAGTTGGAGGCCTCACATGAATAGTTAGACCCGTGAGACGAGACCAATTTGGACAAACTCGTAGAGATGGACTCCACTTGAGCATTACGGGTAAATGGACCATAACTTGAGGCACATAGAGGTCGATTTGAGTATTAACTGACATCAAGTTCCTTGATGTGGATCTGATTTACTGAAACCTTGAGAATTCCTTTGTTCCTTTAGCTTCGAGTCCTGAGAGAGTCAGAATTTGTCGTAGGATCAAAGGCCAGGCACAGCTTCCATGATTCAAATGCAGCGAACATCCCCTTGGGGCGAGACACAACCACACGTGGCCCTTAACGTGAAAATAAAGCAAAGTAGGAGAAGGCCTGCACTCTTGAAGTGTAGAGTTATCTAGGAAGTCCAGAGTGGACACTTCCTAAACCCGAAACCCTTGATTTCTTGAACTCTTCACTTGAATCCTCGAAGAAATCTCGTGTTTTCGGTACCTGCGTAGCCTTTGTTGAGTAGATGATCTTTGGTTCGCAGCTGACAATCGACCCATAGATATCCATAGATCTGAGAAAGTTTGAGCTTCTCTGTTCTCTCCGCTTCTCTCTTCTTTCTTTTCTCCTCCACAGGCAGTGCAACATGATCCAGTGGGAGTGTCCTCCACTTGCCACATGTCACCTCTGTGAAGCCATGGATTTTCTTATCCTCTTATCCATAACTTTTGATTTCATCCTATCAGTTGTGACACATGGCCACTCCCATGGACTTTTGACTTATCCTCTCCATTTTGACATGGCTCATTGTGAGCCATCAGGTAAGTGCAGTGTTCACTAGATTCTGCTCGGTCTTATCGAAAAAGTGAAATTAGACTATCTAGGGTCATTGAGGTCGGCGGGTAGTAGATTTCCGCAACGATTCAACGATGAAGTTTGTTTGATCATCAAAGAGATCTAGAAAAATTTCGGATTTTAGACTGAAATTATCGTTTTACCTTTCTCAAAAAAATGGAATTTTCTCGGGTTTTACATTCTTCCCCCCTTAAAAGAATTTCATCTCAAAATTCCACGCACATTCACATCACTCGCATGCATATGCAATGTGCACTATCTCATGCATGTAAACTAGTCATTTAATTACTAGCGACTAAAGCTAGCGTACCTTCATCCACTAGCAAAGGGATAAGGTGGCCCTCATCGTGTCTCAGCGCTCCCCGTTGCCTCCTCCACTCAGCGATTGTTGCCACTTGATGCTTTCACTAGCCTCGCGGTCTTTGGTAGTAAAACCTGATTCGGCTATCCTTAATGCGCCTTGGTCCCTGCTCGAGGAGTCCCATATGTGTCGATATCAATCTCTCCCGATCAACACATGGAATTTGCAGATGGGTATGCTTTGAAGCATGGAGACATGGAACACCTCGTGAACAGGATAGCTGGTGATGCGCGGGGAAGCCCAGGCCAGATGCGCCAGCATTGCCCGCCCCTCTCGTATCTTGAAGGGTCGATGTACCTTGGCGACGGCTTCCTCGTTCTGAGGCACGACCACTCCTCTCTTAGGCATCACCTTGAGGAAGGCGTGGTGCCACGCTGAAGACTTGAAGGTCGATGTAGCTGTCGGTGTGGCGCCTGCAGGCTACAGCGGTGAGAGGCGTTGCGTATCAAACCACTTCTTCGAGGTGTCTGCAATAAGATCACAGGACGATGATGGGGCTCTTGCCACCTACATCCGTCAAATAGGTGATCGGCGTGGCCTCATTACCAGCTTTCATGGGGTGCCATCGTATAATCAGCACGTGAATTGTTGTTGTGAGTGCATTTGGGGTAAGTGCTCTGTCCAGCTACCATTATGATCGAGGCGGCGCCTGGTGTGACATGTCCTCCCCAAAATCATATGGTCCTGTATTACGACCGCCATCACACATGAATGAAATCGTTGCTCATCATCAAGCCCACATCCAGCGCCTTTGAAACTTTTCCAAAAGTGTTCGGTAAATCGAGATCTCTATCAGACCGCCCGTAGACATTGGTACTCCATGGCCACGGGATCTCGGATATGCGACACTGCGAGGAATTTCCTCCGATTGAAGGTCATCCACATAGCTAGAAAATGTGTCGACTTCATGAATCGGTCTATTATCCTGTCTGCGTCGATACCTCGTGGTGTCCGTGGAAAGTAGGTCAAAATCCCATTAAGTGACGTGCTCAGCCGCCGACCACCTCGATGGTTGGAGTAGTCTGTTGACTTACGGTGCTCGGCCTTAACCCGGTGACCGCGTGAGGCATCAGTCGAACAAAGTCACATGTCTCTTCATCCGCTACAATAGTACCTGGCGGCGAAGATCACGGTACATCTTAAATTTTACTGGATGCATGTTGACTGAGGACACATAAAGTAAATTTGAACAACATCACGAGGACTATTGCACATTCCGTGACGGCGCCAAAAGCTTGTTGACCCGAATCAGATATATACGAATATATGCATTGCGAGACGGCGAATCTGGTGAGGCGCTGAAAACTTGTTGGGACGAGCCACATTGTGTATACTGGAAAATGTTTTTGTCACTAAACTGATTAAAGATTTACGCTGAGTCTTGGCGCAGTGCACGGTGTATTCTGAAACGTAAAGTGGACTATATAATTTGGACTAGATATTGAAGATTTAAACTTATTGCCAGGCTTCTCAAAGTTCCCACTATTTGAAAGTCTAGTTTAGATGAAAATTTTAGTAACCTAATAAGAATATTAATGACAGATTCCTACATTTAATATAAAAGAAAGAATCAAATCTTAAATGTAGCTGAATTTGACAGGATCATTGTTGAGTAAACAACAGGATTTCACTACTATGAAATTGTGAATTTCATGCCGTCTAATCCTCATTATATTTTTCTGAGTTGGAATGCAGATTTGTCGAAACAAAATAGTATAGTTTGGATTCACTCCTGACCATACTTTCAGCGAGTAGAGGTTCATGTTCATTCACGAAACATGATTACAATCAATTACTTGTAAATAAATTTCTCTGTAAGATTTGGTATTTTCTTTTCCAATACTTCCTTACCAATTTATTATGATTCTACTTGATTTCTTGCTTCCAAAGAATGGGACATTGCAAATATCTCTGATAAGAATGATGTCACCATTCAGATCTGAAAAGTTTTCTCTTTCCTTGATTAGATCATCTTTAACATGGGATGAAAGTCATTCTTCGGACAGGAGATCTCTAATTGATTGCAAATTGATATGTAAGCTCGACTGATGCCAATAGCAAACGAGTGAGGATTTATCATGCTGTTTGAGCTCGTGGTTCTTTATTAGTCTAACATACCCCAATGGCGGTCTAAGCTCGAGAATCTCCATCTCTGTCACTCGGAGGGTCTCCACAAAATCGAGCCAAGCGATAGTCCTTTCATGGGTATAAACTCTGCATTGGGAGCAGAATAATTCCGAAACAACACCATTCAAATAAAGCTCGAAATTGACTTGGATGTTTCTTCGATTTGCAAAAATCTGCTTAGCTAACATCAGATATTTCCCGATGGAAGTTGTGTTCTCGGCTAGTTCTGACATACGTTGAAATCTTGTCTGGAAAATTCCACTTTGTAGCTGCGATCGATTGAGATGAGTTCTAGCGTTTTGTCACGGAGTTCATTGAATTAAGCGATAATTATGATCACTTCAACAGCTCAAGTACAACTTGAGCTTTTTGAGCAGAAATGCATTTGGGATCGATAGCAGTCGAAGTCTCATGCTAACGCTAATCTACGAAGAAAAGAAAAGTCAGAAAATAAGAAAATATAATACAAAGAGTCCTCGGCTCACAGGGTACTGCGGTTAAGTTGTTGCTAATGGCATTGTATAAAGCTTTTCATGATCGTTTCTATTTATAGAGCCCTAAAAGTTTGGGCCCTAACTTCAATGTTTCTTTTATGAATCCCTAAATTTTAGGCCCAGGTTGTCTTCTTAATCGCTACCTGAAAGTTGTGTCGAAACAAAGTTTTGTATTCTTTGTTGCAGGTCCTTGTTGTAGGTATGCAGTTGTGCGCCATTGCCAGAAGATCTTGCCTCATTCTTGGTGAATTAGTGACAACATATTTTTGTTCTGCGACATTTTCTTTCCTTCGAGGGCGTTCACTTTGTTGCAACGAGTTTCCTTTAGCCAGCGGCAATACATTCATTCCTCGAACATGTATGTCGCGACATACGATTACCCGTATCGTAACGGTTCGGTCGACCTGAGTTGGTGTCGCGTGAGTTTCCATGTTCTTTCTTGGATTTCGATCGCGGCGGTGTTTTCTTTGTCGTGAATGATGATCTTGTTGCTTCTTGAGTGAATTAATGCCGTGACTGCTTTTCTTGTCGCAACAACATTTGTATTTAAGTTGCGACAATCTGTCATGATAGAGTTCGTCTTGCTGCTTTGTTTCCTTGTTCACGACATTTTTATGTTGCGACTGAACTTTTGTGTTGGGGATGTTTTTGCATGTTGCGACCCCGATATGTTATGTCAGCGTGACACTTTTCTGCGTACAACATATTTTCTGTCGCGACCTAGTTTTTACGTCGCGTGCAACCTATCTGCCTTTAGCTGTCTTTATGCGACCATTTTCCAATCCGCAGCGAATTTTTAATTCAAGCGACTTGTGCTGTCGCGACCCAGTTTGTTATGTTGCGACTTGACTTCCTTGCATTTGTGTTGAAACCTCTGCCACGACTTAGAAGTTATGTCGCGACCTCGTTTCTCCCTGATGACTTATTCACAGTAGCCAGCGACACGCTGATCTCTATCGCGACATCAAAACACCGCTTTAAGTTTTGGTATGTAACATTGACTCTCCTTGTTGCAACTAGGTTAGTTCGTCCATTTAACTTGCTATTTGTGACCTAGTTTTTTCTTGTAGAACTGAGCTTCTTCTTCAGCATCTTTTCTGTCTCAACAAACTTTTCCATGTTGCAGAAGTCAGTGTTGTGACAGACGAGTGTTCTGTCGCGACAAATATTCTACCTTAAGTTCAGTTTTATGTCGCAACACAAACTATCTTGTTCCCAGCTGACTTGCATATGTTTTTTTTCTATTCTTTGTCACGACCTAGCACAATTGTCAACAATTAGATTATGGTGTTGCGACACAGAAAATGTTATTGCGACATGGTTTCTTTGGTAATCGCTTGGAAGTTTGTCGCGACACACAAACTTCAGTCGCGACCTAGACTACTGAAATTTGCTGTTTTGCTCTTCTTTCTTGCTGGAAATCTCTGATTTTTTATTTAACACCTGCAAAACACAAAGTTTATAAATATTCCATAATTTGGCATTAAAATAGCTCTAAAAATACTGAAAACAAGCCAGAAAAATGGATTAAAAATAGATGAGTTTAAGACTCATCAAATTTCCCCAAACTTAAAGTTTTGCTTGTCCCTAAGCAAAGAAAAGAAGATTTTGTTTGTCCTCAAACAATGTAGCTTTATTTTTAAGGACATTTTTCTGTTTTGCACTGCAACTTGAATTGAAACTAGTCAATTGCAGCTTAATTTCAAATTTGGTTTTTAGTTTAGGCCTAAGACAAATTTTCAATTATTGTCACAAACAGACTAATGAATTATGAAATGTCGCAAATAAAATCAATTAAATGCGATACATATGTATGGACTCTACCTGCCAGCCAGGGATTAGCTAATCTTTTAGGATTCTACACAGTGACTGCAATTTCTTTTAGCTCTTCAAAGTCTCATATCCTTGTTTTTCATATTAATCTCCACTAATGTAAGCAAGTACCACCTTCAAGATCAATTAGGTCTTTTAGGCTTGTAGAGTTTGGCTTGGGTAATTGGGTAGATAAGTTTAGAATTTAGGTTAAATTTACCCGATTCCCTCTTAGTGTTGTATCTGCCTGCTGTCTCCACCCTGCTGATATAATAACCTATTCTGAACATTCTTGATGTATCATATA
The DNA here is from genome assembly GCA_016808115.1 of Tetrastigma voinierianum. Classification (NCBI taxonomy): domain Eukaryota; kingdom Viridiplantae; phylum Streptophyta; class Magnoliopsida; order Vitales; family Vitaceae; genus Tetrastigma; species Tetrastigma voinierianum. The sequence continues at coordinate 666,398 of JAEQBH010000541.1, read as the reverse complement.
TTCTCATACCAACAATTGAGATCTACCTACCTTTTCTTTTACTTGTTAAAATTTTTTTCGGATAGTCGTGTCTTGTCTTCTTAGGCTTTCTACCACTCTTAGAACTTTGGGTTACTTGACTCTATACCGGTTGACATTAGGGTGCTAGGTGTTGAAACACCCCCGAAGAATTTAATTGTTCGAGAGGAAGGCCCGAGACAAAACTTAATCCCGTTTGTGATTACAATTTTGAGTTCATCTCTGCATTCTTTTCCATTTCTTCATTTGTTCTTTTCTTTTTTCATCCTTCATTCTTGTTTCCTTTTAAATCAAAATAACATTCCCCCAAACTTGTCCTTTTCTATATTTTGAAGTTTGTCTTGTTTGGGCAAATAGGGTTTTTTCTTTTGTAGGATTAGAATAAGGAAGTCGAGGCTTTCTTTTTCTTTGTTTAAAATGAAGAACTAGACTATTGGCTCCAGTGCGGAACTAGAGTATATGCTTATGCATATTATGAGGAATTAGGCTTGAAGGCTCCGAACTTCAAGGATGGCCTATATCACTTCTGGTATTGCCTAGGATTTCGCCTTGACTAATAATCCTAACAAGTTTCTAGGACCTTGGAATTTGTTCATTGTGATTGAACCTAGAAGATGTCCCTAATCCTTCACAATTTGTTAAGGAACATTTTGACCATGTGCATTGTTTTTCAGGATTTTCATTGGCCTTATTGTTTATACAACAGTTTCAAAGGTCTTATTTGAGCAGTCAATTTAATACATTTTCTTAAATCTGAACCTTAAACTTCATTCTAGCTTACACATGCAACTTCTTGTTCCAATTCATTGAGGCCTACCACAATTTCAATTACGAAGTTTGGTTAAGGGTTTGTTGTTGTTTTGTTCTAATCATTAAAAGAGTTCATTTGATCGTACTTTTAGCTCAACATCACAACACACCAACAATTGTAATCCTATTCATTTCTGACCCAGGCATAAAGTAGCAGCTCATTTTTCATCGATTCATTCATTTATTAAAAATATAATCTAACAAATCAATTAGCACAGTGAACAAAAATTTGACACATAATTTTTAGAAAATTTATGTTGAACTTTATTAAGAGGATGATTATAATTTTTGGTTTTGGAGAAGAAAGAAAATTTATGGGTTCATCTCCTTCTTTGTAGAACTTAGAATTTTTAGGTTAGGAGTTGAGTTGAAACTAGCTAGAAGATGGAGGAAACTTGGGTATTTTGATGTTTGGTCTCTCTCTTTCTCTGGAGGTTCTTCCACACAGTGAAGAAGCGATGATCATTGGTATATTCCACCCAGTGATCAATTCATCTTGCCCTCATACATTTTATTCATGGTTCCTTAAAGTTCGAGTGAGCATAATCATGTTCCTTTAAATTTGAATTCATGATCAAGCTGTGTTCCACGATTTTTGTCTTGTAATTGTTGTCCATTCCCGACTCCTTATCATATTCTCCATAAGCTTCCCAAATTCATGAAGCGTTCGCCCTTAGAATGCTTGGAACCCCTGCATACCTGACATACTTATTCCGACTTTTCTTCTCTTTTGTGCAAAGGTGACACATCTTCATTCCTTTTTAGTTTCTCGATATAGAAGGATTGTATTTTCGATTCAATCTTTGCATAAGCACTCTTTCTCTCCTTTCCATTTCTTCCTTCCATTCCCTCTTCCCTGCCTTGAGAAGTTGTTTATCTTTGTTCTCTTGCCAAAGTACGCCTTTAGAAATTCTTCTCTTATTCTCTGTTGTTGTTCCCACTTTTCTCTCTCTCCTCCATTTTCTTTTTCATAGAAACTGGCATCTCCATGATTTCTTTATTTCCTTTGTTGCCTTTGGAACACTCTTCTGGTTCAAAAAAGTTTTCCCTTACATGAGGAGGAGATTGAAATCTTGGACTTACATGCGCTCACGAAACTCATCTTCAACTGGTAGCTGGCTTTCCCCAGGGAATTGTTCTATCTCCACTTGTCCTTCTTCTTCTTCTTGAGGCTCCTTTGCAACTTCTACAATCTCCATCTCCTTCAATTTTATGCTCTTTGGGCCCTTGAAGACCCCTGTCAATGTCAAAGGAGAAGTCCTAGGACATGTTTCCTCTTCTGCCCATACCCCTTTTACTCCCGACGAATCTGAGTTTGGTGATAAATTTGGATGGGGATCGATCCCCTTTTACAATCTTGTGGAAGGTTTTATAAATCATTTTGATTATTTCCCCATATCAAACTTATAACCCTTCAATAAGGCATATAAGATGATGGCAGCTTCATTCTCCCTTATTATGCAAAAGATGCTTTGTAAGTGCCATGAGAAGATATAAAATAAAACCAAACCTTGGCTTCTTCTGTTAGGGAACCCCTAGGGATGGATTCATGAGGATTTTTCTTTGTTGAGTTCCATTTCCCCTTCCTACCAGTTAGGAAATCCACTATTTTTTCATGGTTGGGTTCTTTGATCAACTTCTTGTATTTAGACCCATTTTTGGGATCCCTGATTTGCAGAACCTTGTTAATCCTTTCATGACCCATGGGGACCCATACTCCTCTAACATACACTGCATCTTCCTTCATGTCTATCATATTGGAGTAGAATTCCCGAACGACTGCAGCATAACCAGGTGGCTTGTGCTTGTAGAACAGGTTCCAACCCCTCTTTTCGATAATCTTTGCAAACGGTGATATGAAAGTACTAAACCCCCTTTCTCTAATAAAACCTTTATCGCTCAGATTCTCTTTCCAGAAGGAGTAAGCTTCATCTGAAATGAAAGCTTCATTGTCTTCTGCTTCTTTCTCTTGCTCAGCTCTACTTTTTTCAACTCTTTTCTTCTTTCTTTCTTTCTGAGCAGGGTTCTGTGCCACTTTCTGCACCTCCGGTTCTTCTACTTGGGTTGTCTCAGCCTGAGGTTCCAGATGAACCTCCTCTTCACCAGCTATGTATTCTTCCATCATCTTGTTGAGGTTTGGGACTAAGCTCTAGGGTTTTTCCATCGATGAGATCTGGATTTGGGATTTAAGATCTCTGAAGTCTAGTGTTTAGGGAAGACGAAGAGAGGTAGAGAGTTGAAATTGGCTAAAGGTGTGAATGAATTGAGGTATTTGGAAGGAGGAAGGCTTTTCATTTTTTTGAAACATTCTTCAGTTAATGGCTCAATAAATGAATGTTTCTCTTCGTGTGTTGCGACAATAAATAATTAGGTCATAACAATAACCTTTAATTTTAACTGCGGAATTTATTTTGTGAGTCTCAAAATTAATATCTTCGCTCCAATCTTTATTATTTTAAAGTCTCATGTCACGACATACTTTAGGTTTGTCACAACAATGAATAGTCTTGACATTAGAAAATTTGTCGCAACACATGTCATTGGACTCCTTGATTACCTCAGTCTAATCGTCGTAGCAAAAATTCTAAATCCGCAGATTGTTCACCTCAACTAGAAGTGACCATGACCGTTGAAGATTAGTTGTTTCTTCTGTTATTCTTCAGTTTCGAAAATTCTGTCATATGTAGGAACAATATCAGTGCAATATTTCAGTAGGTGCCGCAGTTGACACCTGAAATGTCGCGACCTAATCTTCTTATAAATTGTCTTGACCATTAAATTTCTTGTTGCGACAACCCTTTTTCCTCACTTATAAAACAATGTTGCGACACATATTTCTTTGTTGTGACCAAGTTATTGTTTGTGACGCCCCAAAACCAGGGTGTCCGTTGACAACCCATCAACCCGCGGAATACTCGTGAATGTCGGATAACCTGACACTACTCATGAAAATCGGGCAGAGTCTCCTTTATACAAGGAGCTCTACCCAAGGTACAAACCTGTCCTAATAATCAACAATGACCACACAGGGTCTACATGCGAGTAAAATAATGGCCACTTAGGCCCCTGCATCAATACTCACAAATACATATCAACTATATAACATAGCTCAAGAGTTATTACATTACTCTTACACAACATTTATTAAACTTTAGAATTTTTAATACATGTATACAACTAAGATACCAAGCCACAACCCGACTTTCTTCTAAACGCGGCCTCTAGTGAGCGCCGTCCTCGTGCACACTCCCTGTACCTAAAATGGTGATCCCTCGATAGGGTGAGCAAAGCCTAGTAGTGATAATTTTCTACATGGGTTACTCCCCACCTAAGTGCACATGCATGGCAAACAATCACATTCAAGCAATTTCATGAACCTACTCGAATGTCTATATGACCAACCCATGTCTCGAGTCCTCACCGACTCCCTCACATATGCCTAAGCCATGTATGAGAAAACACCGTTTTCAAAACAAAACTTGTTGTTCTCGAAAACACACTACCGAATTTCGGTAAAAGTATTGGACTACCCTCCGAGGCGAATGTGTTGGAGAACCTTCCTAAACAATTCATGGGCTCCTCAGAGAGCGTGTGGTGTGGACCATCTCCCAACACAATTATAGAAAAATCATCCATTGAGGAATTCCTTACCACAAACATTTCGTTTTCTTTTCTTTCATGTCATGCACTCGCACCTAATATTCTAAGTGCTTGATTGCATATGGAATGCTTGATGCGATCCCAAAACATTTATGCTAATATATTCACATGCATATATATTAACATAATTAATCAAACAAATCATGTTATTAATTCATCAATAACATAGAAATTAAGCTCACGCAAGGCTAATTAGCAAACAACAATTCATTTTGAATCACTCAACATCCCACAAAATTTCACACAAAAATATTCACATTACTATTTCACGCGAACCTTTTAAAGCCCTGGGGTTCTTGTTTCACGACCACAAAATAAGGAATTTTCTCCACTTTCGATTCAAGATTTTGAGGCCAGGAGTTCACAGGCAAACAAACTGAGGCGTTCCTAACCATTTACATGGTTATTAAATAAGGATTAACACAAGTAGGAAAAGATCTCTACCTCTTGGAGTTGTCGGAACTCCACCAAATTGGTGCCCACGAGTAATCCTCGCCGCGTAAAGCAACTTTCCTTCTTGCTCCGTCGAAAACCGAGGATCCAATCGGCCAGAAACCTAGAGAGAAGCCACTCCCTCCCTCTCTAAGCCTCAGTTTCAGTGATATATCCCTCCGACGATACGCCGTTTTGCCATTTGAAGATGTCTGTTTGTTCATCTTTTGTCCTTTCCTCATTAACAATTTCCAAAATTCTCATTACATCCATTTTTTCTAGATTTTTGACACTTGGCACAATCTAGGCCGTCCATTTCCATCATCTCTCTACTCATGCAACATGTGTCACAAGAGTACATGTTACAGGTGACTTTTGTCACATCATATGTCTCGTTTTCTTTTTAGATGCCGGTGCCTCGGCTATACAAATTCCATTTATCTGGGTCGGCCAATTCGGCGTGATAGCTAGATTTCATGAGACGATTCCAATGGTGAAATCCGTTTCGTCATCCGAGATTTAGAAAAATTTTGGATTTTTTTTACCGAAATTACGATTTTGCCCTTTTTCATAAAATTGGAATTTTCCTCGGGTCTTACATTGTTTCCCCAACTTTCTACCACTTAAAACTGCCTTCCAACTCAATTAATCACTCACAACTCAGTCAAAATTTTCAATTCAGGCATTGTGAAGACATACTTAGTAACAGAAAAAGATCAATTCAATCATGAACAACTATCTTATTATCATGAAAACACTTTATCAAAGCTTTCAAGCAATTTGCAGTAAATTTCCCCAAAATTAATATATGCATTATCATTCAAGATAAGTTTAGGGAATGAGAAATACTCCCCCTTGTAGTTAATTACTACATATTTTAATTTGAGATACTCTGCTATCTAATGAAATTCTTCTTGAATTTTGCTTCATTGTCTTGAAAATGAACAAAACTAAAAATAAAACTAATGACATATATAAACTATAACCTCAAACACAAGATTCAATTGAACTACTCAAACTATTAAAACTTTTAAGAAAATTCCTGCTTGGGTTGCCTCCCAAGAAGCTGCTCAATTTAGTGTCCCTAGTTAGACATTTGCTGTTCTTTGTCTTCTCTTCAACATTCTTTTTGCTTGCTTCTCTAGTCTGAGCTTTTCTTCATTGATTCAGTCTCTATGCATGCTTTGTCTTACATTTTCTTGCTTCCTTGCTCATCATTGCTCATCATTGCCTCGCATTGCAGTTGGTGTGAGATCTTTAGGATTGACCTTAGTATTGCTGGGAAATGTATTTCTAGTTTAACTGCAAGGTTAGAGACCAATTGCCTACTTGAGTCTTAAGTTTCTCAATGTAGCATTGATATTTGTTTAGGCTTTCTGATTGTATTAGCAAAATTCTAAATTCGCAAATTTTTCTCATGCACATTCAGGATCCTTTTGTTTTCTGTCATGAATTGCAACACCTGATCTTCAAAGGTTTGAGTTCTTTTTTTCCTTTGATACTCTCCTCTATTGTCCCTATTTTGTTCCTACATTTATTTGAAACCCGAGTGAATAAAAGCCCGGTGATGGTAGTTACTGTCCATATGCAGGACCTGTTATTGCTCTCGCATAGGAAAAGCTTTCATGGTTTCTTAATGCTGGACTGTAGTGTGTTGGCAAGTTGGGGTTAGGCTTGAAGTGGTAACTTCTCTACTCATTCATATACTTTGTTTCCTCAGCTTGGTAAGGCTCTTCTTCCTCATACCCTTCAGCACTGTTTCTCCTCTTTCTTTCATTGCTCCAACTTCATGTGCAGTGTGCATCCTCCTCTCATTGCTGCTTAGCTTGTTCATTATTCCATCAAGCTTGGCTTTTATAGTTGTAGTTCTATCCAATTGTCAGGAGCCCGTTCCCTCGTTCTGTTGCACTCTCCTTGAAGGTGGGATGGAGTCACATGATTTGCATTTGGCAAGGTCTTCAATAACTTGCCTTGCCTCCTCTGCACTTCTTCTTTTAAAACCTCCACAGCAGGATTCATCAATTATACCCTTGGAGGTATAATTCATGGCATGGTAGAAAATATCCATTTGAGTTGTCACATCTATCCCATGCATAGGGCACCTTTTTAGCAATCTCTTGAACCTCTCCCATGTTGTGTAGAGACTCTCATCCTCCGCGCTTGAGCAAGCGATGATTTATATAACCTCTCGATGGTAGGAAATTTGGAGGGGAAAAATCTGCTCATGAATGCCTCCACTAGTTCTTCCCAAGTATTCAGTCCTGATGGTAGTGAGTCGAACCAAGTGGGACGCCACATCTCGATGAGAATGGGAAGAGTTGAGCTTGATTACATCCAAGTCTTACTCCATTCGAGTTTCATAGTGTTTGCCATCCTCATAAATCTCCCCAAGTGCTAATTTGGATCTTGAAGGTGGCGATGAACAGTGTTGCTGAACCATTAGCCAATTAAAGTTGGCCGACTCGAGAATTGTTTGCTTCAATATGGGGTTGTCTCATTACAGAGTACTCTTCCTGAATGATAGGCTTCCAAAATTCCTCCATTGTGTTAGGCCTTTGTGGTCTCTCTACTTCTTCTTCTTCTGGAATAGTCTGCAATCTTTCTATTTGATTAGCCATGCTTTATATAGCCGAGTCTTCAGTAGCTTTTCTCAGATTTTTCAAAGTTCTTTCAATTTCTATATCTAGAGGCAGCAGTTCTGCTTCTGTTTTCTATGCATTTAATATTTCCCTGAAAGTGGAAACACACTGAGATCAAATAGAGTTAATGATAACAAAAATTATATATTCATTAAGCTTCCAAAAAGATCAGTAGCTTATTCAGCTACTGCTGTTAAAACTGTTTTTTGTTGATTTTCTGAAATTTTTGTAAAACAAAGAAAAAAGTCCAAATTAGCATTTCTCTCTTTAGTCGGGATATTGATTTTAATTTTCTATCCCATTTCTTGTGCCAAAAACTTGTTGACCAAAAGTTGCACATAGATAAAATTTAAGACACTATCACCAAAGGACTATTGCCTATTCCCCGGCAACGACGCCAAAAACTTGTTGACCAAATCAAAAGATATATACAAATTTATGCTACTATTACCAAAGACCAACCAGAATCCTAGGTAAAGGCACTAAAAACTTGTTCAGACCTAATATACATTGTATACTCATAAGAAGAATAATTTTTGTCACTAAACTCAATTAAAGATTTACTTTGGTCTTAGAAAGCTTGCAAGTGCAGTCGTACAAGTAATAAAGTGGACTGTAAGTCAGGATATCGTTCCCACAAGATTGAAAAATTTAAACTTCAACTACCCCAACTTCTCAAGTTCTACACTATTTGAGCGTCTAGTTTGAATGAAAATTTTAGTAACCTAATAAGAATATTAATAACTAGATTCACATTTAATATAAAAGAAAAATTAAATCCTAAATGTAAAAATTTGTTTGGGCAAATCATTGTTGGGGAAATAAACACTAGAGGATTTCCTTCTTTGTGAAATTGTCAATTCATGCATCCTAATCTTATTATATTTTTCCTTGAGTTGGAATCTGAATTTGTCAAGAGACAAGATAGTATAGTTTGTATTCCTCCTCTTACCATACTTTTCACTGAGTAGAGGTTCATGTTCATTCCTGAAACATGATTCTAATAAATTACTTGTAAATAGAATTTCTCTGTAAGATTTGGGTATTTTTCTTTTCCAATACTTCATACCCATTTATTATGATTGTAGATTTCTTACCTCCCAAGACAGGGCAACTGCAATATCTCTACAACAAAAATGATATCTCATCCTTAAGATCTGAAAGAGTTTTCTCTTTCCTTGATTAGATCTCATCTTGGCTGCAGGATCGAGATCCTGTTCTTCCCGGACCAAGGGAGAGATCTCCTAATTGATTAAATTGATATATCACTCAACCTATTCTCAAACCATGAGCAAATTGAGGATTTATCTAAGTAACCTTTCAAAGCCAGTAGTTCTTGATATTGTCCCAACATACCCCCGAATGTGATGCAAGCTCCTCGGAATCTCAAATACATGTTCTTATTTCCAGAAAGGGCCTCCTAGAAATCAAAGCCAAACAATAATCCTTTCATGGGTATAAGCTACTAATATTGGGAACAAATAATTCCAAGAACAACACCATTCAAATAAACTCAAAATTCAACTTAGGATATTTTCTTCTCAATTTGCAGAAAAGACCATAACTAACATCAGATATTTCCCAGTGGAAGTTGTGTTCTTGAAAACTGGATTACAGCATACATTGAAATATTGATCAAGAAAATTCCACTGTAACTGCAATCAATTGAAGAAATGAGTTCCAACGTTTGTCTGGAGTTCATTGAATTCAAACAGTAATCGTAAATTAATTTCAACATTAAATTTCAACTTCAAAACTTTTGAACAAAATACTATTTCAAATCCGATGCGAATCAAAATCTCGTACTACTTGCTAATCTAGGGATCTCCAGGGCGGGCTGGCAGGCGAGCCCGATCAAGATAGGCCAGCGGCCTGATTCGGGGCCCGGCCTATAGGCTTGGTCGCGATCAGCGAACTGGCCGGCCGGGTGGCCTTTAAAGCCGCGGCGATCCGGGCTTTATGCTGAGCGGGCTTTGACGGGCCCGGATAATGGCCGGACGGGCCCAGGGATGTGGGCCAAATGGGCCCCGGAGTAAGAGCCCGACAGACCCCAGTGGCGAACGTCGGGCCCCCTCTTAGGGCCCTGTGGGTCCCTCCCTTTCCTCCTCTCCCCTTCCCCCTTTGCGGGCCCCCGCTCTCCCCCTCTCTCCCACTCCCTTTCCTCCTCTCCCCTTCTCCCCAACTCTTGGGCGCACCCTAGCCCCTTCACATTTGTTGGCTACTCTCCCCTCCCATCCCCCTTTTTTTTTAAAGAAAAATTGATATATTCTAAAAATAAAATATTATACAAATATGTAAAAAAAATTAGCTAGAGAGGGGTTTTAATATTTAAAATTTTTTGACAAAAGCGGTTTCAATAATATGAAATATTTTTCTACAAAATTGTAAAGCGTAATTTTAAAATAAAGAAAATCATTTTAAAATATTAATTTTGCAATATATAAATATTTTAAAATAAAGTAATCAAAGTAATAGTATGTCTATATTTTTACAACAAAATATTTTCTTATAAAAGTATATAAAAACTATTATTTTTTGAAAGCTTAAAAACTATTATTATATTTATAATTAATTTATGTTATTTGCATTTTCATTGGATATCATTTAAATGAGAAATAGTAATGAAGTGTTTGCAACAAAAATGTAAGAGTAAAAGAAAAGGAGAGATATCCTAGGTTCGGTGTTAGTATGAACGGTGTTTAAATGTCAAACACGGTGTTTATAAAATATTTTTTTAGTATAATATTTTATTAATAATTTTAATATGGATAGTGCATGTGCATCTTCTTCTAGTCCATATGCATCATTAAGCAAAAAACTTAGTTCAAATATGGAATTTTTTTGATAGAATATAAATAATTTAGAAAATAATAAAAAAGAAATAAAAGCAAAATGTAAAATTTGTGGCAAATTTCTTAGTAATTGGATCAAATTCGGGCACAAGTCATTTAAAAAGACACAATGAACAATGTAAAACTAAGCATAATGTAGATATTAGAAATTATATGCAATTAAGTAAAGATGAATGTGGAAATTTAAACACATTTTCTTATGATGAGTCTGCTTGTCGTGAAGGAATTATTGATTACATAATAAAAATTTGAACAACTTTTAAATATGATGGAAGCCGATGATTGTTATTCAAAACCGTTCAAACGTTGATTAATCCTCGATTCAAGGTTGGTGCAGGAAATCACGTGATAAAAGAGATATTATGAAAAATTTCAAAATAGAGCGAGAAAATTTAAAACAATATTTTGCAAATTTTGGAAAGAAAAATTTGTTTAACATCGATATTTGGACATCTTTAATGCATATAGGCATTTTATATGTGTGCTCATTATATAGATAGTGAATGGATGTTAAAAAAAAGAATAATTTCATTTAAAACATCAAATACTCCACACTTGTGGTAAAAATATAGCAACTTTAATAAATGATGAAATTATAGATTTGGGTATTCGTGATAAAATATTTACAATAACATTAGATAATGCTTCAAATAATGATGTAGCAATACAAAGATTAAAAAGATTTTGGCAAATAAAAGATGATCATGCAAAATTATTTCACGTATGTTGTTGTGCACATATTTTAAATTTGATTATACAAAAAAGATGGATTAAAACAAGTTGATAGCATTAGAAAAAATTAGAGACATTGCATATAATATTAATTGTTCCCAAACAAAACATGAATTATTTTTGATTGTTACAAAAGTATAAATATGACAAGAAAAAATATAAGTTTAGACATACTGACTAGATGGAATTCTACTTATAAGCTTTAAAATATTACAAATATAAAAGTAGTACAATTATACAAATGCAATTATCTAATAATAATATTGATGTAGATGTTGATGTATTAAATGATTATGATTGGCACATTGCGGACCTTCCTAGGATCTTTTGAAATTTTGATATGACAAATATTTTTTTGTAATTATTAATATTATGATATTATCCAACTTCACATGGGTTATTATTAAATGATCGTATTCGAGAAAATTTGACCCCAGTGGGCGATACAAAAGAACTTAAAAATATCAAGACATGAATGGATCTAAGATAGTTCCCCATCACCAGAAAATAATGATTAAAATATTTTATTGAAATGTATATTGTATTTTTATTTTCTTATGGTTGAAAATTACAAATGATTGACAAATAAGTAGGTACCAACCTGGTTGGGATATACTTATTTTGTGAAGTGATGTAAACTTTTCATACATTTCTAAATATATAATTATATTTGATTAATAAAATTTAAAATGATGTATTTTTATTTTGAATTATTTTTTAAGCTTACTTTTTATTTAACTTGAATAAATTTAAATAAAAAAACCCACATGGAGGGATTGGGCTTTTAGGCGGGCTTTTAAGTGGGCCTATAGACGGGCTTCTGGGCGGGCCTATAGACGGGCTTTTAGACGGGCCTCTGGGCGGGCCTCTAGTGGGCTTCTGGGCGGGCCCTTTGGGTGGGCTTCTGGGCGGGCCTTTGGGCGGGCTTTTGGGCGGGCCTAAAAGCCCATGATTCGAGCCGGCCCAGGGCTTGGCCACGGGCTGAAATCGGCACGCCCGACCCGCCATTTAACGGGCCTGGGCCGGGCTTAAACCTCTCGGGCTTGAGGCGAGTGCAAGCCATCGGCGGGCCGGGCTGGACGGGCCTCGAACTCAGGGCTTTTTGGAGATCCCTACGCTAATCTCTGAGAAGAAAATAAGGAATAAGAAAAATAAAAGAAAATATAGCCTAAAGAGTCCTCAACTCCTAGGTACTCCTAGTTCGTGAATTCTTGACTAGTACTTTTAAGCTTTTTAGTGATCGTTTCTATTTATAAAGCCACAAAAGTTTGGGCCCTAACTTGATGTTTCTTTTATGAATCCTAAATTTTAGGCTCAGTATCGCTTCTCAATGTTCTGCGAAAGTTGTATCCACGGCGGAGTTTTGTGTTATGGTGCGGGTCTGCGTTACCGGTATCAGGTTATGCATGGCGATGAAGATCTTGGCATCGTTCTCGCCATATAGTTGCGACCGGCACTCGTTGTTGACATTTTCGCCATGAGGAATGATAACTCACGGCCCGACAAAGTTTCGCTATCGCGACAATGTCTGTTCCTCGCGTAATATCCGCAACGCCGATACCCATGTCGCAACCGAGTTTAGTGCGGTTTCTGAGTTGGTGTAGCCGCCAACCCAAGTTTACATGTTCTTCCTTAGTTTGTCATTGATAGTGTTTTCTTTGTCGCGGCGATGATCTTTAATTTGCTTCTTCAAATTGAATTATTAGCGACCAGCTTTTCTTATCACCGGCGGCATTTGTTTGGTTCTTTTGCAACAACTGTATGCGGTATTGTGTCACCTCGGTCGTAACCCGAAATTACATCGCGGCGAGTTTACTCGCCATAGCCAGTTTCCTTGTTCTGCGTCATTTTTATGTTCACGACCTAGACTATATTTGGGGATATTTGAATATTTGCGACCCCAATATATTATGTCGCGGCAACACTTTTCTGCATGCAGCATATTTTCTCAGCGACTAGTTTTTACGTCGCGACATAACTTGTTTGCCTTAAATCCACATCTTCGTGTGCGACCATTTCCTTGTCGCGATAGGAATTTTATTTGTTCAGCTGACTTGTGCTGTCGTGACCTAGTTTGTTATGTTGCGACATGACTTCCTTGCATTTGTGTTGAAACCTCTGTCGCGACTTAGAAGTTGTGTCGCAACCTCGTTTCTCCACTGTTAAAACATTCATATTAATTGCGACACATTGATCTCACGGCATGACGTCAAAACACTTTTTAAGTTTGAAGTATGTCATAACATTGACTCTCCTTGTTGCAACCAGGTCAGTTCATCCATTAAGCACCCCTTTATTTTGTTTAAGTTTTCTTGGCCATGACCCAAACTTCTTCTTTAGCATCTTTTTGTCAACAAACTTTTCCGTATTCGCGAGTGAGTGTCGTAATAGGCAGTGTTACGTCACTCTGGATCTTGCGCCAGTTCGGTTTATGTTTGCAGCTAATCTATCTTGTTCCCGGTACGACTGCTTTTATGTTTTTCTATTCTCTCGCGACTAAGCTCAATTGTCAACAATTAGATTGGTATTTGCGACACGAAATGTTGTTCGTGCGGTTTCTTCTGGTAATTGCTTGAAGTTGTCGCGATACACAAACCCCGATCTGTTGAGCCCTCAGACTACTTGTCACACCTCGATTCCCAATCCGACCCGATTGGTGGATCCGAACCAAGTTCGGGGCGCGAGACTATATATTGAGACTCTTTACCTAATTTTTTTATATATATATATAACGAGTCAAAATGTCGCCACGCCATATCAGGCTGGAATTGGTGTTCATCAAATCTATACACATATCTGGGTCCATTTTAAACCTGGCGTACTTTTACATTTACAAATCGGGAGCGGAACCTCACATATAGTGAACCCTACTAGTGTGTTGGCCGGCGGTATCTGGGATTTTGGACGTCTTCCTGCATTTCTGCTGGATTAAAAACCAATGCCAAACTTTACAGCTTAGTGGGAAACATATCTTATAACATACTAATACATGCATTATCTTGAATCATAATAAGCATATAACGAGAAAGCAGGATATCAAAATTTCATGAATTCGCTGTATTTACATACATAATTATCCTTGTATGAAACTTGTACTTGATACAGGATCTCTTTGTGTCCGTCTTGAACTTATACATATGTAAGCGAATTACTTATCCACATACTCATATTACTATCTCTCTTATACTATCTCCGAGTAGAATTCACAGGAGCTTATGCTTATACGGAGGGAGTACCCCCGGTACTACAAGGTTGCCCTTGCCATGAGGCTTATAAAACCTTACCGTAGAGGGCTTATACTTATACTACGGAGATTACACTTGTTTAAAGTGTGGTACTAAGAATATTCACGAAACGTATCTTACAGTATTCTGAGAACTTATCCTTATACGGAAGTACCCGTAAGTACTACAAAACTTATCTTTGGTACTTAAGTCTAACATACTTGTACTCACGAAGCATATCCTGGTCTTACGAAACTTATACTTGTATTACTGAACTTATTCTTGTATTTCAGATCTTATACTTGTATTACAGAACTTATACATGTATTTCAGATCTTATACTTGTCTTACAGAGCATATACTTGTCTTACGGATCTTATACTTGTGTTACAGAGCTTATTCTTGTATTTATGATCTTATTCTTGTATTTCGGATCTGCTCATGTATTACGGAAGAACATATACTTTTCATGGATCTTGTTATGTTCTGGGAGCTTATTCTTATGTGGATATTTATCATGACAGCTGCAGTTATACTTGTCTTACGGATCTTAAACTTGTGTTCTGAGAACTTATTCTTGTATTTCGGATCTTATACTTGTATTCTGAGAACTTATTCTTGTCTTACGGATCTGCTCATATGTTCGGCCGATTCTTGTATTTCGGATCTTATACTTGTATTACGGAACATGTACTTGTCTTACGGATCTTAAACTTGTGTTAATAAACTTATTCTTGTATTTCGGATCTTATACTTATGTTACAGAACTTATTCTTGTCTTACGGATCTTATACTTGTATTACGAAACTCATACTAGTATTTCGGAACTTATTCTTATCTGGAAGTACATTAAGTATACCACTTGTTCAACTCTGCAAGGGCACATACTTGCCCTTGTATCAAACTTATATTTGTTGTACTGCCCGCGAGGGATGTACTTACTTATACTCATATGGGGGGTACCCGTGGGTACTCACGAGTTTATCCTTTTGGGAGCTTATCACAGGTAAGTAGGTATACAGTGTCAGTCTGAGTACCCGTAGGTACTACAGAACTTATACTTGTATTACAGAGCATATTCTTGTACTTCGGATCTTATACGGAGCTTATTCTTATATTTCGGATCTTATACGTGTATTACGGAACATATTCTTATACTTCGGATCTTATACGGAGCTTATTCTTGTCTGAGTGCAAGTAGGTACTGGATTCATTATCTTGAGGTACCTGTAGGCACTCACCCCGGACTTATATTCTGAACTTATACTTATTTTATCGATACGGAGTAAGCGTGGGTACTCTGAGAGATTTTACTTGTGCAAAAGTACCCATAGGTACTACGGAACGGATCTGGAGATTGCAGGTAGGTACATTGGATCTTTACCATGTTCATTCTTTACTCTTATTCTTTATTCAGAGTCTTATTATATATCTGTTTGACTACGGACCCGATCGCAAGAGCTAAGTGGGGCGGCTAATAAGTGCCCGAAGTCTTTGTACGATCTTGAGTGTCGTAGCATCGCTCGGAACGTGCACCTTGCGTGTGAGTGTCTTAGCACTTAGCGGGTGCTGAAAGCACCGATCGGAAGCGATGCACCTTGCGTAACAAGGTGCCGTAGCACTGGCAAGGTGCCTAAAGCACGATCGGAAGCGTGTCACCGATAACGGGAGTGGCGTAGCACTGGCGGGTGTCGAGCCGTCTGAGCGTCCGCTTTCATTCATTCTTCGGTCCTAGGTAGTCATACTATCATATGTCTTTCAGAACTCATAGCGTATCTTAATCACATTCTGTGTTCATGACATATTGCTTTTCATGTTCATGTCCATGTTTCAGTTCGTTTTCATATTTTAGATCATATTCATGTTTCATGAACACATCTTACATATTTCATTTCCTATACTTTTCAGCATTTCATGCTATTACATATGACATTTCATATCAGCATGCGATTATGATCTTATATGTATTCGCATCATTCATGTATTCTTGTCCCTCTATGAATCTACTTTGAGTTAGAAATTGGAATCATTCAATTAAATTATCAAACTCAAGTTATGGCATTTTATGCCAAACTAGTCGAGTTACCGATATTACACACTAGGGATAGTTTGTAATACTCATTTTGAGGAGGCTTAACTTCATATCGACCACTGGTTCTTTGTATTCATTTGAAGCTAAGATCTTAAGATCCATCTCAAAGCTGGAATCACTTAAATCGAGACACGAAACTCGAGTTATGTCATAAATGACCAGGACTACTCTATGTTCAAAAAAGCGAGAGACAGAAATTGGCGCTGAACATAGCCCCACTTTGAGTGAATTTTTGGGCCATATAGAATCAAAATTTGAAGGTATCTATTTCAGTATGTTTGGTTATCCTTGGAATCAAAATTTGAAGGTATCTATTTCAGTATGTTTGGTTATCCTTGAAGTCTAGTTTAACTACAGCAGCGGATACCTCGATGGGATCCAGTAATGACTAGTTATGACGAAATCTGACATTTGGTCAAAGCGGAAAAAGCAGAACACATATGAGTAGGTACCACTCTGTTCGATCTGGTACGCCCCTCGAAAATTGCCCGGAGATGTGTGTTTTCTTCCCTTTTCCATATAGTTCCACCCAAACCAACCCAATACTCAAATACATACATCAAAACCACTCCTTATTCATCTTGTAATGGTGGTTTTAGAACTTCACATACCCAAACCCTAGGTAAAGTCAGAACCCATACCAAAGTCCATCATCTTTATACAAAAATATAGAATTAAGGATTCCATGTATATTAACCAAGCTAGAGTTTTTTTCAACTCAATTTCACATTTCAAATCTAGGGTTAGGATCAGTTCCTAACTAAACCTGAGATTTGGAACCATAAATCCCTACCCAAGTGAAATACACATAATCCATATTCAAAGTCAAAATCATGGAAATCCGCACTAGAATCCATACCTTTCTTGGGCTCAGCCATATTTTCTACTTCCTTCTCTTCTTCTCTTGGCCTTGGTTTGTTCTCCCCAAAATGAGACCAAATTTTGGTCTTAAATCAAAAATTTCCCATAGGCCATGTTTGGCTCTCAAAAGCCTTAGTTTTTGGGTTAAGTTTCTACTTATTTCACTTTAGTCCTCAAACTTATGTTTTTGCAAATCATTATGTTGTATTCTAATTTAGCCCACTCTATTCTTCCTCTTATGTCTTTCATATCTTTTGAGTACAAATTTGCATATATCTTAATACAAATTTAGTTTCTCAGTTCAAGTATTTAGCATTAAATTCGAAGAATTTCAATTTATGCACCTACAAATACCCTAAACATGCTAAAGCGACTAGGGTATATTTTGAGCGTCCCACTCTTGCCATTTTGCTGTTTGCTCTTCTTTCTTACTAGAAATCTCATTTTGATAACTCTTTGGCAAAACACAAAGTTTGTAAATATTCCGTAATTTGGCATTGAATGTAGCTCAAAAATAAACAGCCCGGAAAATGGATTAAAAATAGATGAGTTTAAGACTCATCAATGCATAACAAATCGAGAGGAGTGAAACTCCTTTAGGATCTCCTCTCTCCCGGATCATATCCAAACTGAGACCACTCCCCAGTCCTCTATCTTTGAAATTTACTGTGTGGATGGTCCGATATCACTCCTTTGTACTGCCCATGATCCACTGATGGACACTATCTGCAGATACCACAGGACCTCAATCACTCTGCTTAATAGGGACGACATAGCTACCAGACTCCCCAAAGTACCCTGAGCCTGCTCGCTATACTATAGTCACAGGCTTGTCAGCAGTCTCGAGCATCTGCCAAATCTAGGCTATACTATGGCAATGCTCACATTGACTTTATTGAGTACATCAGCCATCACATTTTCCTTATCAAGGTGGTAATGCAAAGTGAAGTCGTAATCCTCTAAGAATTCCATCCACCTGTGCTGCCTCATGTTGAGGTCCTGCTGTGTGAAGATATGCCTTAGACTTTTGTGGTTTGAATACACCTCAAACTATTCTTCGTATGGAAGTAGTGCCTTGAATCTTCAAGAGGCAAAGACTAGCGCCACCAACTCATGTCGGTATTGGGAGTAATTTGCTCATAGTTCTTCAAGCGCAGCGGGACCCTGGCTGCTACCCTGAATTTGCATCAAGGCCATCCCAGTTAAAGATTATGAGGCATCACAATACGTGCCTTCCTCCTAGGTTATCAAAATAGGAGAAATTTGAGTAAGCCTCATCTTCCAGTTATCTGGAATGCCTTCTCACACAGGTCATTCTATAGAAGACTTGACCTCCTTAGGTGATCTGGAAGTCACCAGGTACTACTAGTCAGGGAGAAATCACCATTGAACCTCCTATAGTACCTTGCCAATCAGCTGCGTATCTCAGTGACTTGGCACTCCTGACTCATCCTGACCTCTACCTTCCCAGGGGTCCTAAAGACCCCTCTCCTGAAATGTTAAATCTTTTGGCAACTCCACAGTAACCCTCCAGCTAAGCTCGCTCGTGACAAGTTACCATGAAGCTAAAGCGTTAAAGCTAGCGAAGTGTATTTGGAAGCGTGGGGTTATAAAAATTTTCATTTTCTATCAAAATCACACCTTTAGATTTGGCGAAATCCGGCGGCATAACGTGCCTGCGGTGGTCAAGCCAAAATACAAAATCACTGTATAAAAAAACAATATCTCCCGATGTTTTCCAGTGTCGATTACAAAAATAAAGGACCTGCGGGTATCGTGAAATATAAAATAAGTATCAATCGATATAAGTTTATCATGACTGTTTTTCACAAAACCTCATGCATATTTACAAAAGATATTTACATATACAAAATGCCACATTTAACTTTTACTGTTTTAATTTACACCTTATCTTATATATAATCACAACACGGCGTCTAGAATGGAGGGGATCTGAAAGATCTTTATTGACACCTTCACCTGAAAAATTATTTTAAAAGCAGCGCTGAGCCAATGGGCGCTGGAGTGAGTCTTATAAGTTCTAAATGATCTTTTGTCTGTTTGTTTGTACCTCCCATGTGAAAATGACATGCAGAAATGGTTGTAAAGCTGTTTATGAAAAGCGAGTTTTCTTTATGTAAACCATTTACGAAAAGCTGATACGAAAACTATTTATTTGTTGGCCCCGACACACATTGCCGTGATGCAGTAATTATAGCTGAAATACATTACGAAAACTATTCTGCTGGCAGCTATTTCAGCGGTGGTTAATATCCCGAAAGTGCTATCTTTGTAAATCAAGTACGACCAGCATGGCCCGTTTAAAATACCCTAGAAGTGATGCCTCGAACCTCGGAACCTGGCATCGGTAGTGAACCTCGGAACACTACCCGGCTAATATGGTCCAGTAACAGCGGGATCTATATAGCATAATGGAACCTCGGAACCAAAATGCTCGGTAGTGGAGACCTCGGAACCAGCACCTCATCGCTATCATACTAAGTGGCGCTAGCCTGCCTCAGAATGTACGAGAGAGGCGACTCACTATATAAATATATGCTAGATCTAACCCCCAATTGCCGACCGACCCGATATAGTTAATCATAATATCCCATAACCTTGCCATGCACAATCCGAAATACATCGACGAAGCGTGAGAGCAGTGCCATCTAGTGGTTTTGCTAAACCAGGCCAAAATTGTTTCTTAAATACTAAAATCGAACTTTTCAGCTGAGTATAACAATTGGGAGGTAAAAAAATGTTTTATAAATCTATATTTTCAAGCACTTTACAAACATAATTTAAACATTTCGTTTTAATGAATTTTGAGCTCACCTTTTTCTCCATTAATTTCTTTCAAATCTTTGTCAGCGCTCTAGATTTATAAATCGGATGCTCAAATCGCCTACACAATTCATTCAAATGCAATGCCTGAGTTCGGCGTTTTAACCATAAAACATATCACGGGGCTTTCAAAGTAATAACTATGCTCCAGACGAACTTCGATTCTAAGCAAAACTTCACGGGCTAGTCTATTACGATATGGACATGCGATAATATGATGTGAAAAATTGACAAAATGTCCATACGCATTAAATGCACATCATGCTCTTGTTTTTGATCAACTTTTGACTTAGGGACTTTCCATATGATCTAAATACGAAACATTTCTGAAAATTCTATCCGACTTGTCAGGCTAACCTCTGAAATTTCAACTGAACTTGTCAACGATCCGAAATTCAGCCACACATTGTCAGAACACGGTCGAAATTCCCTAAAAATTCTTAAACTCAGTCTAAAAATTTTGGAACTGAAGATTACGATCTTTTACTGTCTTTAAGAAAATTTCAAGCCATTCTATGCTTGGCACTGAGGCGAAATAACAGCGAATAGGCAAATTTTACACCTTTTAAAGTTTGACTAAAAAGAGCTAAGATATTGGTACCTATCGCGTGTTGTCTCTTCGCGTAGTCAATTTTACTTATCTGCTCGTCGAACGTCCTACGGTCCAATTTAGTAGATCTGAGAAGAATCAAGGGAGAAAATAAAAGAAAAATCGTTTTCTCCTTTCTCTCAATTAAATCCATCATGCAGCAGCCGTCTCCTCTTTGTTGGATTTTATCCTTATTTTTTTTCTTTTCTTTTTTTTTTTTAATTATTATTCTTTTTCTTTAATTATTATTATTATTTAGATAAATAATTTATATTACTTCATTCAGGTTCATTTTGTCGAGAAAAATTTTATTTATCACAATTGAATATTCTTTAAATATTTATGCGTTTTCGAATTTTTCTAAATCCCGTTTCGAGGTTTCACTCTAAACGTCGCTGAAAGTGCAAAATATTCCGACTATCTCGGAATTTGTAAGCTTCACTGAGTTACTAGATTTCGCGAGGGCGACTTATGACCTGATCCAGTTCGTCATCAAAGATCTAGAGAATTTTCGAGACTTCCACTGAACTATTTTGGCAATTTATTATTATTATTTCAGTTTAAACTTCCATTAATTATGCTCACCCCTCACCTTCCTTAATTGTAAAAGTGCCACAATTCTTTGAAAAGAATTTTATAATTTTACCCCTTAAACCAATTTTCAAAAATTCTATTGTAAGTGGCCCAAAATAATTAAGGAAGCCTTAATCTTACATACGATTACACATACCATACACCCTCTTGGGGCGGGATGTTACAAATCCTCCCTCCTTGAACATTTCGTCCTCGAAATGAACAAAATAATATAAAAGAGGATACCTTAATGCGAAAACTTAGCCAGGGATATTGACTACGCATCGAGCCTCGGCTCATTATAGCCTCTTTAATCCCATGATTCCCATCAAAACTTTGACTAATGGATTGACCTTATTAGTAAAATATGCTCTGCGATCTACTATTTGCATTGGTTGCTCCTTATAGGTCAAATTATCCTTTAGTTCCTCACAGTTGATCTGCAGTACATGGGAGGGATGCGGAATGTCACTTCTTGAGCATGGATACGTGAAAAAGGCGTTATGAACCTTAGACAACTGCGGAGGAAGGTCCCTAAATCTATATGCCTCTTGGTCCCTCACAAAGCGTAATATCATATGGCCCTATGTATACGGGCCTCGGCTTTCAGCGTCTTCCCTGATATGAGACACCTTTCCCGAGAGCTTTGAGGAAGACCACCATCGCCCATATGGCCCCCTTAGATCCCTCACAGCGTTTGTCCCGCATCTTTTAAATAAATATACGGCTATCTTTGGAATTTTGTCTCGGAGAAAATCTGGATCTTATCTAAAAGGTAATACACATGCTAACTCTGGGCCTGCTCGGTTTCCTCTCTCTACTTCATCCCGGCTATCTGGGTATGACCGCCAGACCATACAATGCTTCAAATGGAGCCATGCTTATCTTTGGATTGATAAGCTGTTGTGCGAACTCATTAGAGATAAATCATTATCCGACTGCCATTTACATCACGCATGCTCTAAGCATATCCTCTAACGTCGAATGGGTTCTCTTTGGTAGACCATCGGTCACGAGGATGGAAGGTATTAACAAAGTGCAATCGAGTCCCCATGGCATCCTGTAAACTAGACCAAAATCTGGATGTGAATCTGGGGTCTCGGTCTGAGACTATCGATATAGGAACACCATGTAATCTAACTATCTCCTCCACATATAATTGGGCCAACTTGTCCAACGGTCATCGTTGCTAACTGGGAGAAAATGCGCTGATTTCATTAGTCTATCCATTATCACCCATATGGCATCGTGTTGTCTCAGAGTTCTCGAGGCAGGTAACAAAATCCATAGTAATCTTATCCCAGCACCATACGAGGAATCGGAAGGGTTGTATCTTTCTGCGGAGAAGCCACAGTGCTACGCGCTACTGGTGACGGGTTAGGCATCTGGATACGAAATCTGCAATTTCCTTTTTCATGCCCTTCCACCAATAATGCTCCCTCAAAGTATGATACATCTTGGTGCTACCAGGGTGCATGGCATATGCTGAAGAGTGAGCCTCTTCCATGATTTCCCTTTTTAGTTCACCTATGTTAGGTACACACATTCGACTCCCTCTAACTATTCGCCATCGTCTGCGATCTGGACCTCTCTGGTTTCCTGCCACCCTCGATCTCTGCCCTCGACTTAATCATCTACGAAACCCTGCTTCCCAGCCTTCCTTGCTCGATCCACTAGAAGGGACCAGACATAAAATGATGCCACTTGAGTGTCTACTGTGTCATTCACCTTGGCTGAACTCCCAAAGATCTCAACTCTATCAACAATGGGAGATATGCATGCCGGATAAGCATAAGGAGACACCGGGTTATTCCGACTTAAGGCATCGGCCACTACATTGGCCTTCCGGATGGTACTCTGTTGTGCTGATCATAATCTAATCAACTCCAACCACAGTATTGCCTTAAGTTAAGCTCTTTACGGTGAAGATATCTTTGCGGAGCTCTTATGATCGGTGAATATCGACGGGGAACCGTGAATATTGTCTCCAGATCTTTAGAGCAAAAACCACTGCTGCTAGTTCTAAATCATGGGTCGAGTAGTTCTGCTCGTGCTTCTTTAATTGACGGGAAGCATAAGCTATCACTCTACCATCTTGCATCAAAACACACCTTAACCCTTGTCTGGAGGCATCACTGTACACCACATAACCCGTCCTTTCTGGCGGTAGTGCTAATCTCTTTGGCATCGTCAATCTGTCTCGGCTCCTCAAAGCATCTTTGGCGGGTATCTAACCACTTTCGAATTTACGATCCTTTTTCAATAGATTGGTGTGGAGTGTTGCTATGTGAATCCCTCAACAAATTTCTGCAAACCTGCCAATCCAAGGAAGCTGCGAACGAGAAACATTTGTGGCGGCTTCGATTCACTATAGCTTTGATCTTACGAGATCACCCAGCTAATACCTTTTCTTAGAAATGACATGACCCAGCTACTTTGCCAACAAATGGCACTTACTAAACTTAGCGTATAGCGGCTCTCTAAGAAGAAATTTGCAATCTTTGTCGGAGATACTGCGCATGTTCTACGAAATTTGCTGAGTACCTTTAGAATATCATCAATGAATACGATCACAAACTTATCTAATCTGAATTTGAACACCTGTTCATCAAATCCATGAAGCCTTGGTTGGGCATTAGTCAATCAGATGGCATCACTAAGACTCATAGTGACCGTATCTCGTCTGAAGCGATCTTAGAAACATCATTCTCTCGGACCCTCAGCGTGGTAGCGACCATAGGTGATCTTAGAATATACCGAGATCCGTGCGATTGGTCGAATGGCTCATCTATACGAGGAGCGGATCTTAGTTGCGTGGCCAATAAGCTCGAATTAATTGTCTATAGTCTATGCACAACCGTAAAAGCTTCCATCTTTCTTCTTTCTGAAGGCTGGAGGCTCCCCACGGTGAGGTACTAGGTCGGATGGAAGCCACTACTTAGCCGATTCCTCGGTGTGCCTTGATTCTTTCAGCTCTCTTGGCGCCATTACGTATGGAGGAATGGATATGTTTCCGGTCCCACGGAACTAGTTCAATAACGAGGGCTCAAATTTCTCTATCAGGGAGTAGGCACGAATATCATGCGGAAAGACATCTGGGAACTCTTTGACTATGGGGATATCTTCCGTGGTAATCCCCTCTTGTCTCTATCCTCACGAATGCCAAATAACCTGGCAACCTTCCGAAAGAGCATTTGCGGCGGTCATAGCATTAATGAGACTAGGGGCAATCTCTCTTTTTGATTCCTCGAAATATCCGTATACAGTCGAACCAATCTTACTTCTTTCTTATATGCAATCTAAAGGTGGCTCTATGCCTGGATAACGATCCATACCCGAATTATATCGAAATCATGGATACCTAACTATCAAGTCTTGCTGGAAAATCCTTATTAAGGATCACCCAATCTACTACACGGAACTATCCTTTCGGATGTGAGTATCCCCATTAGATACGAAACCACCATCGAGCCCATCTATAGAGGCAGGACTCTGTCGGTGCCTCTCGGAGTAGATAGTGCGAAATAAATGAATGAGTGGCCCCTGGGTCCACTAATGCATATGCATCATGATCATAAAGCGAAATCATACCGATAATCACGTGGTGATGCATACGCCTCTATTTTGTGTGACTATAAATGCAGGAGCACGTCGGAGTCTTGCCTCTCTCAGCCTCCTACCTACGCGACCTCTGCCGGGTCTTTGTCTTGCCACCTCTGCTGAACCACCCTACCCATTTGTTGGGACATTTGATTACTAGGAGTGAATCTTCTTAATACCTACCTCGAGGTCTCTGTGTCTGCTTGTAGACCCGATCTCTAGGATAAAGTGACCTTCTTGCCCATGATAAACATCTGTCATATTCATATTCATCCCTGCACCCGAGATGCCTCCGACATGTAGGGCACAATGGAAAAGATGATCTCGAAGATCTACCACCTCCTGGGTCAGGCTGGGTGATCGAACGGATCCTGGCTAGATGTTGCCTCGTCCCGAGTCTCTACCGTCGGGGTCCATACTTCTTTTCTCCTTTCTACTACTAGACCGATCAGCCTGGTCGACTAGTGCTAGAGCACTCTCACCGGTCCGGTCGCCCGAGTTAGAACCGAACTGCCCTTTCTACCCTTAGTGCAAATTTCAACTAGCTCTCTAAAGTTATTTTGAGATGCCCAGCTAGATGAACTTTAATTTCATTGCCTGCCGGCTATGAATCGCCATAATTTATATGTTCCCCATTTCAGATCATAGGCAATCAATTTCTACCAGAGCTCAAAACTCTCAAGGCCATATTCTCACACCGCGTGGATCGCCGCTCTAACCTCAAGAATTCTATTTTGCATCCCGATAACTACGCGGTAAAATCTGGTCCCAGAATGCCACGAACCGGTCCTAAGTGACTTTGTAGGTGTCTCTTAATGGCCTCCCACCCGCCCCCGTCCCGGGCAACGAACAAGAACCCCGAAAAGAGGACTTTCGTCTATCCGAACACCCCATCACCGCATAAATTTCACTAACCCCGTTTAGCCATAAGTGGCGTCGCTCCGGTCACCTGCATCATCATAAGTTTTAGCCCCTAATTTTGGGAGCGTTTCATCATGCCCCTACTTCCGAGGCTCCCGCATCCACCCGCAGTCACCAGAATCAATCAGGCAACCCGATCCATCGTCAAGGTACCGCCACCGGGTCTCGGCCCTCGACATGGCTCCGGCCAAGCTGATTCATCAAGCACTTTCGCATCTGTAAGTGTGCCTCGACACTTCTCTCGTGGTGCCTCCATGTCCTAGATCGACTCTATGACTCCGTCCGCATAATGCTAAGTGAATTTCAAAGTTAAAAGATCTGACACTTTTCAATATTTGATGCATGCAAGGATTGAAGTAAAACAATGTAGGCTGCAATAGAAAAATCATTATAAAAATAATTTATAGGGAAATACTGAAAACGCTAAAAACAGCGAATCCATCGCCTAAAACTCGCTCGATACCGCTGATGTGACTTCTCCCTAGTGGATGAAATCGCCGGAACTCCACAGAACTCCCACTAAGCTCGCCGGATCGACAAGTTGTCGATGAAGCTGCCGTTAAACCGAACCGTATTTGGAAAACGCATATAAAATTTCATTTTCTATCAAAATCACACCTTAGATGCAGAAGGAATCCCAAAGATAACGACCGCGACGGTGGTCAGCTTCCAAAATACAAAAATCACCCGTATAAAAAAACAATATACTCTGCTGTTTTCCTAAATGTCACCATAAAAATAGCACCTTCCCGTCCTCATCAAAATACAGCCAAGTATCAATCCAATATGTTTATCGTGAACCTGCTTTTTCTCTAAACCATGCATGCATATTTTGCAAAAGATATTTACATATACAAATGCCACATTTTAACTTTTACCGTTTTTAATTTTACACCTTATCTCATATATAATCACAAATACTGGCTTCAGACAAGAGGATCCAAAGATCTTTCTGCTTCAAAGACTCGCACCGAAAAATTATTTTAAAAACAAAACCTGAGCCAAACGGGCTCGCGGAGTACTATAAGTTCTAAATGCCGCGTTGTTCACGCTTTGTACTCTCCTACAGAAAATCGTATTTAAATGGTTGTAAAACTGCTTATGAGAAAACCAGCTTTTGCCATGTAAACCATTTCCTAAAACTCGCTCAAAACTATTTCGCCATGAAACCGCTTCGCTTGCTGAAAACTCGTCAAAACTAATTTCACACAACCGGCTCAAAACTATTTCGCTGTCAAAATTGTTTCGCAGAAGGGAAGACCAAAGTGCCATCAGAACCAAGTACCAAACCATCGTGGCTCACTAAATAATTTAGAAGTGATGCCTCGAACTCGGAACTCGCATCGTAGTGGAACCTCGAACACTCAACGCTAAGATGGTCCTATGAACACCTAAAGGATCTATATAGCATAATGGAACTTAACCAAAATGCTCTCGATGGAACCCGAATCCAACACCTCATCGCTATGTACTAAGTCACATGAACTATATACCTCGAATGTGCGTAGGGCGACTCACTATATATGAGAGCAGATTCAACCTGTAAATTGCCAACCAAAGTAAATATAGTTAGTCAGTAATATCCCATAACCTTGCCATGCACAACCGAAATACATCCGATCGGAACTGAGTCGCGCTATCTAGGGGTTTTATAAACCAGGCCAAATTTGTTTCTTAAATACTAAAATCGAATCCTTTTCACGAGTATAACAATTGAGTAAAATGCTTTATAACTATATTTTCAAAGCACTTTACAAACTTGTAATTTAAAACATTTTCGCTGAAATGATTCCAGTACTCACCTTTTTCTCCCATTAATTTCTTTCAAATCTTGTCACACTCTAGATTCTCGCCGGATGCTCAAATCGCCCACACAATTCATTCACTACGAAAAATGCCCCCGGGCTTCAACGTCAACCATAAAACATATACAGTATTAAAGTAACTATATCGAATCTAACTTCGATTCTAACAAAACTTTACGTATGCTAGTCCTATTCGACATATGGACATCACAATATGATGTGAAATTGACCAAAATGTCCATACATTAAATGCCCCATAAAAACTATCTGAAGCTTTAGTCAACTTTTGACTTAAGGACTTTCCATAGTCTAAAATAATCGAAACATTTCTCGAAAATTCTATCCGACTCTGTCTCACTATACTCCCAAATTTCAACCTGAACTTGTCCGAAAATAGTCCCGCCTCAGCCCCGATCAGCCCAACACAGCCCCAAAATTCCTAAAAATTCTTAAACTCGCCTAAAAATTTGGAACTGGAAGACACATCTTTACCGCTTTTAAGAAAATTTCTAAGTCATTACATAACCTTTAGGTTTAGCCAACACAAGTAGGCAAATTTTCTACCTTAAAGCTGATTAAAATGTTAAGATATTGGTACTCTATGCGTAGCTCTCTTTCGTAGTCCAATCTTTGCCTTCGCTCCGCGAACGTCTACTAGTCCACTTCAGAATCCGAGAAAAGAATCAAGGAGAAAATAAAAAAGAAAAATCGCTTCCTTTCTCTCCAATTCGCCCATCACGCACTGGCCGCCTCCCCGTTGATTTTATCCTTTTTTTCTTTTTTTTAATTATTATCTTTCTTTAATTATTATTATTATTTAGATAAAAATTTATATTAGCTTCATTCGTGTCCATTTTGTCCTTAAAAATTTTATTTATCCTAATTGAATATTCTTAAATATTTGTCGCTTTTCTTGTGATTTTTCTAAAATCCTGCCAGTGTTTCTCACTCTAAACCTGCTGCTTAGAAATTGTAAAATATTCACTATCTCTAATTTAAATCTTAAACTTCCCCGGTTACTAGATTTCGCGAGACGAACTTAATCAAGACAAATTGCTTTCTGTCATCCCCGAACTATTTTGGCAAATTTGATATTATTATTTCACGATTTAAACTTCCATTAATTTATACTTTCACCCCTCCACCTTCCTTAATTGCAAAAGTGCCACAATTCTTTGAAAATTTTATAATTTCACCCTTAAACCAATTTTCAAAAATTCTATTATGGCACTAAAATAATTAAGGAAGCCCTTGGTGCACATACGGTTACACATACCATACACCCTCTTGGGACGGGATGTTACAGGTCCACTGACACGCTTGAAGCCTACACCACGTGCTCCAAGAATCTCACCTCAATAAACCAAAACTCGCACTTACTGAACTTGACGTATAACTGATGGTCTCTCAGAAGGTGCAGAACGACCCTCAAATGATCCTCATGCTCCTCCTTAGACTGGGAGTAGATCAAAATGTCATCCATGAAGACCACGAAAAATTGATCCAGGTAGGGTTGGAATACCTTGTGCATGAGGTCATGCCAGCCGGGTGTGGGCCAACCCAAAGGCATCAATGGTCGTGAACTCAAGTGCCTATACCGCAGCCCCGAACGCCGTCTTAGGAATATTCCGCTCCCTAACCTCAACCGATGGTAACTAGTGCGGTTATGTCTATCTTAGAGTAGACTCATTCCTCTCACCGACAAACAAGTTATCAACTTCTAGCAATGAATACCGATTCTTACCGTGCACCTTGTTCAACCTGCAGTCAATGCACAAATGAAGGGTCTGTCTTTCTTCTTCTGAATCACCTGAGCACCCCATGGTAGCGCTCAATCTAATGAAACCTTGTCCAACAACTCCTATATCTAGACCTTGAGTTCCCGTAATCTCCATCTGGTGCCATCCTAAGTGAGTCATGAGATGGTTGACGTAAGCTAGGTGTAACTCATCGTATCTACATCCCTCTACTGGTAATCCCGTAGCCTATCCGAAAACACATCCCCGTACTCGCACACTACCCAAGGCAGATCTAAGTCTAGTCTCACCTCGTCCTCCAAGGTAAGGCTTGCTAGCCAACTCATCAACTGTCTGTGCCATCTTGAATTATACACGGTCTGGGACAAAACATCGTGTTTGTCCCCATGAAACGTAACACGAGTACCGTCCTGTGTCTAGGTGGTAACCCTCCTACGCTCACAATCGATGACGACTCGGTATGCCGTCAACCAGTCCATCCCAAGGATGACGTTGAACTCTGACATGTCAATAACTCTCAAGTCTACTGTAAGTAGAATCCTAGAGATCTCTAACACGCAACCCCGACATATTAGATCAACACTCACCTTAGTCTATAGGGGAGAACTCACATATAGGGGCTTCTCCAAGGTCTTAACCTCTAAGCCCAACTCTCGCACACATGATTCAACGATGAATGAATGCGATGCACCTGAATCAAATAATACCCTTGCCTATAGGCAAGATGGCAAAAGACACCTCAGAAGACTAACTGCCGGCTCGGCCGGTGGTGTGATGGCATGCATGTGCCCCCAACCCCGATACGGCCTATGGGCCTGGCCCCGCCCCGCCTTTATACCGTGGCCTTTGGTCTGCCTCTGTACCACAAAAGCTTTGGCGCCACCTAGGGACCTGGAGCATCGGTTCGACCACACCGCGGAGGAATAAACCAGAGTTCGCCATTCCAAAGATGACTGACCGCTGTCCCGAAACACTAGGATCCCTGCCTTTGGGGGCAATCCCTACCAATATACCGCCGATGGCGAGGTAACAGTCACTCACCTGCACGCCTGACCGAGCCTGTCTAGCCATACCGGGAGAAATGCGGCTCACCTCAAGCCTGTGGAATTAAAGCCTTCTACTTCTTTCCCGAACTAAGACGGCATTCTCCTTCCTCTTGCCACTAAGACTCGCATCTCGATGCTTCAGATCCTAAGTTCCTCTCTATGGCCATAGCTGCATCTCATATTTTTGATCCAACGACCAGATTTGAAATCCTGACTTGATCCAATGGTTACGGATTGATCCTAATGGTTTAAAGAAGATCTAACGGTCAGATTTTCACCAAAATTAAATCCAACAGTTATAATTAAATTACAAAGATATCTTAACCATCCAATGGCTTGTTTGACCCAAAAAAAAAAAAAAATCTATAAATACCTCTAAAATCATTCCATTTTATCACAAATTCTTACTCATATCCAATCTTCATTTCACTCAAAAAATTTTCAGATATATATCAAAAAAGCGTATGAAATTTGTGTTTAAGGTTTCAAGTTTCAAATTTCAACAAGGTTAAATAAAAGGAATGTATTTATGTTAATTTACTTTTAAATTGTCATTATTATATTTATGTTTTGTGTACTTAATAGTTTTACATTTATGTTAATTTTGTTTTATAATTTCATATTAGATTATAAATTTAACAATAAAATTTTATATTTAGTTTAAGGTAATGTCATATATAGTATATTATTAAATAATACTATAGTTTTATATAGTATAATAAATTTCATTAGTAATGTCTTCTTTTAAAATAACTATATATATTAGCTTTATTTTATAATTCATATTAGATTATAAGTTTAACAATATAAGTTTATATTAGTTTATGTAAATATCATATATAGTATATTATTAAATAATACTATAGCTTTATATAGTATAACAAATTTAGTAGTAAATGCCTTCTTAAAATAACTATACATTAGTTTTATTTTATAATTTCATAATATATTATAATTAATGTAATATAATTTATTATTTACAAATATAATATAGTATATTATTAAATAATACTATAGTTTTATATAGTATAATAAATTTAATAGTAATGCTTTCTTTAAAATAATCTATATATTAGTTTTATTTTATAATTTACATTATATTATAAATTTAGAAATATATTAGTTTAAGGTAAATATCATATATAGTATATTATTAAATAATACTATAGTTTATATAGTATAATAAATTTAATAGTAATGTCTTCTTTAAAATAATCTATATATTAGTTTTATTTTATACTATATTATTAGTAAATTTAACAATATAGAACATATTAGTTTTATATAGTATTATAAATTTAATAATATAGTTTTATATTTAATTATAGTGATGTCTTTTAAAATGACTATATATTAGTTTAATTTGATAGTTTATGGATACTTTCATATTAAAACCAATAAGTAATTTAGTAATATATATTAATTAATTAACTTTTATGTTAGTTAATATTTGAAATGAAGTTATATAATAGTTAATATTATGTATGCATATTATAAATTTATAGTTTATACGGTTATATTTTAGATTAGTTTAATTTAGTAACAATATATTAATAAATTAATTAACTTTCATGTTAGTTAATATTTTAAATTGCTATATATTAGTTAATATTGTGTATACATATTATAAATCTAGTTTTATATGAAAATAAATTCATTTTGAATTATAATAATATAGTTTATATATACCACTTAATATGATGGATATTGGAAGTAATATTGAGGCCGAGATCCAAAGATGGAAATATTTCACATTACTGAGGGAATAGAAATGGTATAGTATGCAATTACTATGGTTTGGTGATAAGGAGTGGTGGGATCACTCGCTTTAGATTTCACCTATCATCGAATCCTCACTCTAATACAAAAAAGTGCCCAAATGTGCCTTTGGAAGTGAAACAAGAAATGAGACAACTTTTAGACTAGAAAAATAAAGAAAAAGCGAAGAAAGCAACAGATATAGAAGAAATTCGTGCTGAATTATGAGGCACAATAGGGGGACATGATAGACATCTCATTAATGATGATGAGAAGGAGGAGGAAGAAGAGGAGGATGTATATATGTATCTGAGTGACATGACCCCTGATGAGAGAGCTGAATTTCGAGTAGCATGTCGTGCATCAAAAATTACTGAATGGAACCGACAACAAGAAGAAGGATTTACGAGAGGCAAAAGCAAAATGGGTAAATCTTTAACTTAAATTAATTTTTATAAAATAAAAGAATTCACTTCGCTTTCTAATTGAGATATTGCAATAGGTGAGCCTTCACAATCTCAACCGACTAATCCAACAAGGCATATGCAAAGATATCAAAGTGTGAGATAACTGGATCCATCACCACCTCTTGCTCCATCATTATACAAATCTTCAACAGCAAGACAAAAGAACATTAAAAATCTTTTCAAAGGTGGTGCAATCAAAGAAACGATGGGCCGACTAATCAATAAATTCTTCATATATGATAGTGTTGCGCCTCACAAAGAAGACTCTCACCACTTCAAGAACATGATTATTTCAAGCAAGACAACAAAGTTCTGTGATGATAATCACTTTTCAGTTTTAATAAATTATTATCTTATATTATAATTGAAAACTAGATAATTAATTCCATTAATTCTACTTATAGGCATGGGAATAGAGCCACCATCTCCATATGAAATCAAAAACAAATACTTGGATATGGAGTATAAAGACATGGAAGATTATGTAAACATCTAAAGGGAGAAATGGAAGACTTATGGGTGCACAATTATGTGTGATGGATGGATCGACCCCATGAAATTGAGCATCATTAATATCATGGTATATTCGAAAGGAAGTATAATATTCCTCAAGTTCGTTGATGCATCAGACAAGATAAAAGACAACAAATACATTTATGGTTTGTTGAAGGACATGATAAAGGAAGTTGGTGAAGCAAATGTTGTGCAAATTGTTACAGACAATGGGCCAATATTTGTGAAGGTGAGGAAGTTGCTAATGAAGAAGTACAATTTATATTGGACTCCATGCGCAGCACACTACATTGACTTGATGTTTGAAGACATTGGTAAAAGAGCTACCGTTTCAAAATTGATTACCAATGCACACAAAATCACTAACTTCATCTACAATCATGGTTGGTTGCTTGCGAAAATGAGAAAGGTCTGTGGTGGAGATATTGTGCGTCCGGGGGCAACAAGATTTGCGACAAATTATATCACCCTGGAAAGTCTTCTAAAAAAGAGGGATGATTTGAAGAAAATCTTTATTAGTAATGAATGAGTTTCTCACAAGCTTAGTAGATTGACCATTGGACATGAGGTTGAAGTGCTCATGTTTGATCATACATATTGGGAGAAGGTCTCTAAGCTAGTGTCAATCTATGAGGCACTATATACAGTTCTTCGTATTGTTGATTCTGAAGTCGTCCCAACAATGCCATTTGTGTATGAGTTGATTCGAGTAATGAAGAAAAATTTACATCAACTCAATGCCAAAGATTGGGTCAAAACAATCATCGCAGATCGTTGGGATAAAACCCTAAAACATCCTCGTCATGCAGCAGGTAACTAAGCGATATCATAATCACATTTAATATATATTATTTTCCTTTTATCACATACTAATTATAAATCACTTTTGTAGCATATTATTTGAATTCAAGATTTCAATATAGACCCCTAGTTAGCAGTGACCCTGAGTTACTCCAAGCTGTTCATGAAGTATTTGCAAGATTATATTCTACTACTGTAGGCCTTGGTAATTTTGGAAATGAGGTACATCAATAGGTTACAATTCTAATTAATTGATTCAATTTATTTGGTTACACTTATTCTTATATTGATTTGACCAGTACATTTTCAATTCACAACTTATAATGTTTAGAGATGCGAAAAGAGGATACGATGATAGAGCAGTAATAGCCTCAAGAGATTTAATGGTTCCTGGTGTAAGACCCGAGAAATTCTAATTTCTAGAAAAATGGCAAAATTGTAATTTCGGTAAAAAAAAATCCGAAATTTATTCTCTAGATCCTATGAAGAATGGATTTCAATTGGAATCGTCTCATGAATCTAGCTAGCACTTCGAATTTCACAAATTCAAGACGGAGTTGGCACGCTGAGACATCGCTGGCAGGTCAGAAAACGACATTTGATGTGACGAAGTCACATGTACACGACTCATGTGCCATAAGTGGCATGAGTAGAGAAATGATGGAAATGGATTACTTAGATAAATAATGTCAAACTCGGGGAAAGAAGGGACATAGATGACATTAAATAAAAGAATAAATGATAATAGGACAAGATAGTCAACAGTGACCATCTTCTCCCTTATGAAATGAAGCAAAAAAATGTGGGAAAGAAAAGGATGGGATGCAGTAGCCGACTTTGACATTTTTAGAGAGAGAACATCTGACTTCTCTCTAAAATACCGGGCGATATGACCGTCGGAAGTCGTCGGGATAAAAAGGAAAGCTACTCTACGTATTGAGACCAACGCTGCAAG
This sequence comes from Tetrastigma voinierianum, assembly GCA_016808115.1. Lineage (NCBI taxonomy): Eukaryota > Viridiplantae > Streptophyta > Magnoliopsida > Vitales > Vitaceae > Tetrastigma > Tetrastigma voinierianum. The sequence continues at coordinate 631,449 of JAEQBH010000541.1, read as the reverse complement.
CACTCTGCTTGAGTTTTGACAAACTCCGCGGTGCAGTGTTTCACTTACTTGAGTTTTACACTTGAGCAAGGTTTTATAATGTTTCGTCGATTTGAGGCCTCGAACGGTTGTTGACGGCCCCAAAGCTCGGGACCGAATTATTGGAAAATTTTAGACATTTTTGGTCATCCGTATTGTTGGGGACTGATTTGGGTATTTGTATGATAATTCTATGGAATAAATCATGTATTATTTGTATGAGGCCGAAATGGCCTGAAATCGGGTTCAAAGTGAACCGGATGATTGGTGATTTGCCGAACAAAGAACCCGAGGGTGTCCTGCCTATATGGAAATAGTGTTCACAAAATATTTGTGAAATGTGCTTGGTTGAGTAATTCCAAATCGAATTGCTCAGGTTTGATATTTTACAATTTTCAACTCTAACTGAGCTAATTTTTGGTGTAATGAATTGTGGAATTGCGTAACATGTTTGTGTGATTTCAATTATGTGAATATATGCATGATTATATATTTGCATGTGTTATAGAATTGTAATGAAATTGACATCATGCATTCCATATGCACTAGGGCATCCTAGAACGATAGGAATGAGTGCATGAGGGGATTCTTGAGAGAATTGTTCGGAGGGTTGACCAACAATATTAATTATCGGAGTGTGTCCATTATAATATCGGAGGGTAGTCCATATATAAAATATTAATCGTCGGAGTCAGCCCAATTGATATATCTCCGTGGGTAGTCCACTAAATATAACATCGGAGTGACAATCCACTACTTCTATATCGAGGTAGTCCACAACAATAACAAATATCTTTGTTAAAAAAAATAATGCTTCTTATACGAGGCTTGTGGGCAAGTGTGAGGGAGTCATGAGGACTCTGGTATGAGTTGTGCAGACATTCACAGGATCATGTATTTGCTTGAATGTGTGTTTAATTTGGAGCATTGCTTATGCACTTAGGTGGAGAGTAGCCCATTTAGGGTGATTCCACTACCGAGCGATAGCTCACCCTGTCGAGGGATATCATTTTTCAGGTACAGGGAGCGCACGAGAGACTACCATCCTAGAGACCTGCTTTTAGAAGAAAGCTTCTGATTGTGGCTTTCATGTTTAGTTGTATATATATATTAGAATGTTACATTTTAATATATGTTGTATAAAAGAGAAATTATTAACTCTTTGAAACTATCGGATATAGGGGTTGATGTATTATGGGATTTAGTTTTGTTATTTGGTCCAAGGGTCGCTTTTACTCATGTATTTGGATTTGATGTTGTTGACAAAGTTATATATTGTGTTATGTACTAAGGGTAGAGCTCTCCGTACAAAGGAGACTCTGCTCGATTTTTCGTGAGAGATGTCGTGTCACCCGACATTCACGAGTGTTTCCGGGCTGGCTGACGAGTGTCAACGGACCCCGGATCTGGGGTGTCACAATTATATCGTAGCCTGTGTATACCGCCACCTGGGCTTCAAGGTTCGGGGCTTAGGCCATAGTCGGGTAAGAACATCACCACTAGGTGTGGTTCGGCTGTTGAGTTTAGGTGAGATTATTTGTAAATCACAGAAACTAGGACACCGCATCCATGTGTTTGGTGCTTGTGTGATTTGATGAATTGTGTGTGAAATGTAGGCATAACATAAATTGTTATGTGTTGTTATGATTGTTTGTGTGCATGATTAGCACATAGGTGTGTTGGACAATTTTTGAAGTTCACAGTGTGTGAACTGGAACAAAGAGAAAAAAAAATAAAAAATAAAATTTAATAAATTTATTTGGATAATGAAATAAGATTTTAATAAATTTGATTTGGTTGGTGTTAGATCAAGAGGTTTTGATAAAAAATTTTCGGACAACATGGTCCGTAATAAAAGAAAATAAAAAATTTTTTTATCAATTTATTTGGTTTAGAGGTGAAGCAAATAATTTTTCTGTTTATAAGTTGTAAATTGAAGAAAAGGAATAAAATAAATTTCCTTTATAAATTTATTGAGTGTTTGGAAATGAAAAAAAAAATTATGAATATGTGTTTTTTTTTTGGGTATTTCCAGTAGCTGGAAATGATTGGATAATAATAATAATAATAATAACAATAGTGAAAACGAAAAAAAAAATTTAAATAAAATTTTTGAAAAATCAAACAAAATGGGACAAAATTTTGAAAAAAATGAAATTTTCGAAAATGAAATTTTTGTTGATAAATATGATTTAATATATTGGATAAATGGTCTGTGACAGCCAGAATGCAAGGACTTGAAATATACACTGACTAAAGGAATAGTGTCTGGGTCGTGCTTATACCTGTAGACACTTTGTATTGTATTTAACTGCCGTTGAAATTGTGTAGATGGCTAATAAAGGACGAGGACGTAGAGGGCGTCCGCAGGGTACTGGTCAGACACCACCAGTGTTTGATAAGCAGGCCTTTGTTGAGGCTGTAGGTATTGCGGCGGCTGCTATCGCATAGGCTAGCGTAGCATGTAGTCAGGGAGTTCCTAGTAACCTCCAGAAGTTTAGGGCGCGTCATCTTCCGACATTCACAAGGGGAGGAGATCCGATGGTGGCAAACCATTGGTTCATACAGACGGTAGCTGTGCGTTAGAGGTTATGGAGATTACCGACACTACCAGATTAGACTAGCCAAGTTCCCACTAGAGAGCGAGGCCCAAATAGGGGCGGAATGGGCAAGGACCTCTAGAGACCTTGTATGGCCTTTGTATGTGAGTTCTCCCTAGGGATTGGGCGAAATAGATATGATATGTCGCGATTGCGAAATGAGATCTCAGACTCTACTCACAAAGTGGACCCCGAGGATCATGGACATGTCGAAGTCTGATGTCATCCTCGGGGATGATTGGGCCGATGCCCATGTGGTCGCTTATCGACAGAGCGTAGAGGCTACCTCCTATGCAAGACCCGCACTGTGGTGGTATTTCAGGGGGACAAGATGACATTTTTGCCCCGCATGCGATAATGAGTCCGTGTCGTGACGCTAGCGGGTTGGCTAGCGAGCCTTACCCTAGAGGACGAGGAGAGACCAGACTTGGATCTACCTCAAGTAGTGTGCGAGTATGTGGATGCTTTTCCAGATGAGCTACCTAGACTACCTCCACAAAGGGTTGTAGACTTCTAGACGAAGCTACACCCCGTACTTCACTAACTTCTATGACTCAAAGATAGATGGCACCATGAATAGAGAAATCGTGAGTCCAGCTTACAGAGCGACACAGGTTCCATGAACGTAGCACTTCACCACGGGCGCTCCGCTCTATTTCAAGGGCGTTAAGGACGAGACCCTTCGACTGTGCATTGATTACAGGCAGTTGAACAGGGTTATGATCAAGAATCGGTACCCATTACCGAGGATTGACGATTTATTTGATCAGTTGAGAGGAGCGCGAGTTTACTCCAAGATAGACCTTCGACCGTTACCATCACCGGCTGTCAGGAGACAGATATCCTAAGACAAATAAGTAGATTGGCATGGGCACTTTGAGCTGATTTGGTGATGTCTTTGATTGACGCAATGCAATCAAAGCAGTATTCATGGATCTCGCATAAGGTATTCTAATCCTATCTAGATCAATTTGTCGGCCTTCTGTGGATGACATCTTGATCTACTCTCAAATGTGCAGGGAGCATGAGTATCACTCGAGATCAGGTTGCGCTTGTCGAGACCATCACCAGACGTCAAGTTCGCAAGTGCGAAGTTTCGCTTACCGAGGTGAGATTTTGGACACGGATGTCGGCATCAAAGGCTGACCTAGAGAAGGTTGGAGGCCGTGATGAGCTGGGGAGAGACCGAATGTCACCAGATACGAGTTTCTTGAATTCGGGTCACTGGTATTACAGAGATTCGAGAATGTAATAAGCTGTCCATCTCGGGGCAGGATCGTAGGAATTCGCTTATATGGACTCCATGGCTGGGACGGCCCCCGACCATAGAGATCGAGGATGCTCTGGAAAGCACTCCTGATGCGGTGTTGCAAGAGGGAGGATCACTTTCTAGTCTCTGAAGAGGCGTATGACTTCGTCACGAGTTTCAAAGACTGTGTGGCTGATTGGGCATGTGAGATCGGGATTGCCCTGCAGACAGATCCTGTGGCTTTGGGACAAGAAGCCCCGCGAATGTGAGAACAGAGAGAGCATTTTTGCTCGATCCCTCCACACCCTAGTACGGCCGAGGAAACTGGGCCAGCTTGTGGTGTTATACAAGCACTCTAACAAAGACAGATAGAAGCCGAGGGGCCAGAAAGGGGTCAAGTCGTGGATAGACGTGATACAATGGGAAGGCAGGACCTTAGGGTGGTAGACATATCGTTGTTGTCGTCAGCTTATTATGGATGAGTCACAAATGATCGTTGTCGGCATTTGGGACTCCAGCCAAGCCGAGCACCCACACGACCTTGGGATTTGGGCTTAGAGGTTAAGGCCTTTAGAGAAACCCGTATAGATGTTTCCCAGGATGTAGGGTGAGAGTTGATCTAATAGGTCGGGATTATGGAGGAGGAGGTTCCAGGATTCTCGCTTCATGGCACCCCAGATGTAGTGTCACAAGATGACATTATTGCGTTCGTGTGCACGGTGACATCGCTGAGTCGGGTGTGCACGGTACGTCATTCACCACTCTTGGTGAGTGGGCTGAGTTTCGTCTGACCACGCTCCAATGAAGGCTCATAGTTCAAATCAGGAAATGAAGAGAAATTAACGTGTGTTGGGCAAAGCAAGAAGGGCCAGCATCCCCCTAAGGTGAGCCCGAGTTATAAGAAGGAGACCCGCAGTATCCGAAAGGTCCCGTGTGGGTGTAAGAGACCCAGAGATATCCCGACTTGTGGGTGTGTAGTTATAACTTGAGAGAGATCCTCACTTATGTGTGTGGGTGTAAGAGACCAAAGGAGCTATCCCACTTCTGTGGGTGGCACTGGGAGCTATCCCGACTCAGTGTGTAGAGACCTCGGGGAGCGGTCCCCAAATGTAAGTGAGACCTGGAGATATCCAAATTTCAGGAATGTAAGAGGCTCAGTTGTAGGCCAAAAGTTCATTCGAGAGGATGAAACCACACGGTTAAGTTATCACGTAGACTTAGAGTTGAGTGATGTGAGCTCCGGAGTAACTCGAGATTTGATACCCCTTGAAATGCACTTCAGTCATGGAGCCGACAAGGGTTTCAGATATGGATGTCATTCATGATACTGACTTGAGTTTGACGGTCCATTGGATTGTCGCGATCAGACTTTTGGGAAGGTCAATCGCTACACACCAAGGTGGCTGTGTAGGGTTACATGTCATATGGATATACAGTGTTAGAGGATTACGCCGAGAGCATGTCCCGGATCATGAGAGGTAATGGAAGATTTATCTTAGTGGAATTCGCCTTACAAATAACAGCTTATCAAACGAGTATAGCAAATGGCACCACATGGCATTGCATGGGAGGCCACATCACCGATATGTTGATTGAGGTGGGAGAGAGTTCCATCACTGGTCCCGATGAGCCAGAGGCACACTCCTGAGAAGGTGAGCTTGATACGACAACGTCTCTCACTCGCCCGAGCCGCCGTAAGAGCTATGTCGATGTACGACGTCGACCCTTAGAGTGCGGGTCGGGGATCACGCTACAGATGCCTAAGAGAAGAGTGGTCGGGTTCAAAGAAGCTGGGAAGCTATCGAGATTTATCGGGCCTCGACACTCAGAGGATAGGCAATCAAGGCATCGATTGGCACGCCCAAGATAACAAAACCACTAGGTATTTCACGCCTCCATGCTCCTAAGTATACTCCGCATCCAACCCCATGCATCGGGGACAGACGAGATCGGGAGACCGATGAGGCCTTCGAGGAGGGACCGTGCATGTATTTTGATAACTGTGGATCGGTTTTTTGCGACGCAAGACCGTGAGGCTAGTGAGGGTGCTATGGCAGCACTATGGAGTGGAGGAGTCAACGTGGGAGCGCGAGGACACGATGCGGGCCACATATCCCTTCTAGTTTAGGGATGAAGGTATGTGATTAGTTGGTTAATAATTAAATGACTAGTTTACATGCATGATAGAGTGCACATTGTATATGCATGTGAGTGAGTGTGATTGTCCAGAATTTCGGGACAAAATTCCTTTTAAGGAGGGGAGAATGTAAGACCCGAGAAATTCTAATTTCTGGAAAAATGACAAAATTGTAATTTCGATAAAAAAAAAAAAATCCAAACTTTATTCTCTAGATTTCGGATGACGAAACTGATTTCACCGTTGGAATCGCCTCATTGGGCTCCATAAGACTCGAATTTCGCCAAATTCAAGACGTCTGAAGTTGGTATCGCCAAACATCGTTGTTTTCGAAAGGTCAGAACGACATTTGATGACGAAGTCACATAACACGACTCATGTGCCATGTTGCATGAGTAAACGATGGAAATGGATGGCCGAGATAGTGCCGAATGTTAAAACTGGGGAAAGAAGGGATATAGATGACATTAAATAAAAAAATAAATGATAATAGGACAAGATAGTTAATAGTGACCATCTTCTCCCTTATGAAATGAAGCAAAACGTAAAAGAAAATGATGGGGATGCAAGAGCGACTTTGACATTTTTAGAGATAGAACATCTGACTTCTCTCTAAAATATTTTCCAAGGATCAATTCGTCTAAAGCCGCCGATAAGAAGGAAAGTCGCTTCTACATCGAGACCAACGTGTAAGACGGTTTCTTGAGTTTTGACAACTCGTGAGGTAGGGGTTTCACCTTACTTGAGTTTTACACTTTATTTAAGTGTTTTATAACGTTTTGCTGGTTTGAGGCCTCGCTGATCTGGCCCCAAAACTCGGGACCGTAATTATTGAAAATTTTTGAGACATTTTTGGTCGTAATTGCGGTTGTTGGGGACCATCGGGTATTTGTATGATAATTTATGGAATAAATCATGTATTGGTTTGTATGAGGCTGGAAATGGCCGTGAAATTCGGGTTCACAAAGTGAACCGATGATTAGAGATTTGCCAGGAACAGTAACCCGAGGCTTTCACTGTTCATAGGAATAGTGTTCACAAAATATTTTTGTGAAAATGTGCTTGGTTGAGTAATTCAAATCGAATTGCTCGTGTTTGATAATTAGCCTAAGTGAGCTAATTTTTGGTGTAATGAATTGTGGAATTGCATAACATGTTTGTGTGATTTAAATTATGTGAATATATGCATGATTGTATATTTGCATGTGTTATAGAATTGTAATGGAATTGACATCATGCATTCCATATGCACTGGGGCATCCTAGAACGATAGGAATGAGTGCATGAGGGGATTCTTGAGAGAATTGTTCGGAGGGTTGACCAACAATATTAATTATCGGAGTGTGTCCATTATAATATCGGAGGGTAGTCCATATATAAAATATCAATCGTCGGAGTCGGTCCAATTGATATATCTCGGTGGGTAGTCCACTAAATATAACATCGGAGACACCCACTACTTATACTCCGAGGGTAGTCCACAAATAATAACAAATATCTTGTTAAAAATAATGTTTCTACACGAGGCTTAGGCAAGTGTGGAGGGAGCTCGGTGAGGACTCCTGGGTATGAGTTGCGCTGTGTAGACATTCAAGTAAGACTGGGCGCATGCTTGAAATGCGTGTTTATTTTGGAGCATTGCATATGCACTTAGGTGGAGAGTAGCCCATTTAGGGTGATTCCACTACTGAGCGATAGCTCACCCTGTCGAGGGATATCATTTTTCAGGTACAGGAAGCGCACGAGGAGACGGCTCATCCTAGAGACCGTTTTAGAAGAAAGCCGGATTGTGGCTTTGGCGTTTAGTTGTGTATATATATTAGAATGTTACATTTTAATATCTATGTTGTATAAAAGAGAAATTAACTCTTTTCAAACTACTGATTTAGTTGATGTATTATGATGAGTATTGTTATTGGGCCCAAGTGGCCATTTTACTCATGTATTTGGATTTTGATGTTGTATGGACAGGTTATATACAGGTTATGTACTAAGGGTAGAGCTCCCCGTACAAAGGAGACTTCCCATTCTCGATTTTCGTGAGAGATGCTCAGTCACCCAACATTCACTAGCATTTCACGGTTAATCTGGGTAAATAACCCGACCCCTGATTTGGGGTGTCACACCCGGGTCAAGAGCATTTCATTAAACTTTAAAAGTAAAGTCTATTATCATGTTATTATTAGATTTTGAATGTTAGTTATTTTTATCGCAATTGAATGGTGGTTTATGTATGGAAACCACGCTCCCACATTGAGGAATTTGGCCATTAAGGTTCTTTCCCAAACTGCATCTTCTTCAACGTGTGAGAGAAATTGGAGCACATTTGCTTTAATACATACAAAACAAAGAAATCGGCTTACTTACCCTAGGCTCCAACAATTAGTTTTTTGTTACTATAACATGAAACTAAAGATACATGATATGCAAGCAAAGACCGATAAAGTTGCTAAAAATAATTACCTTGATTTACTCGACATTTTAGTCAGTTTGGCAGGAAGTTAAGGATAATCAATTATTCCAACGGGTTAGACCATTTGGATGGATGAAGATGGAAATCCTGATCCGCAAATCGTCGCATACGCTCGAGACGCAGTTGATGTTGACCGTTTCATCTAAAAGTCATGAAAGTTTCAGTCAAGACACAAGAGACTCATTTCAGCCCGTTGTTACTTCTCGACCTTCATTTGATTCAAGTGCTGAACATAGTAGTAGACCTAGTTTTTCCAGTACTTCTACTACAAGTTATGATGGCTCAAGAGGAGAGGGGACCAATGAAGGTAGTGATACTGGAAATGATGGTAGGGATATTGCAGATCGACAAATAATTCAATATCCATTCAGTCCATTCACTGGTGAAGATGATTTCACACATGCTACATAAGATGAAGACCACGAGTTTAGGAGAGTTGGTTCAAGTATTGGAGCCATTGGAAAGCCATATAGAGGTTGACAACGAAGAATGACACACCACGATGAGGACTCATTGTCGGCTAGTTTTGAGTCTATGAGCATTGACACTCAATACAGTGATTCATCCAATGACGGTAACATTTTTCCTCCTAACACAATGAGTTATGGTCATCCTTCTTCAAATCCTTCGGCTTCCATTGATGAAGAATCTGGAATGATAAATTATCCTCATACTGAACAAATGTCATTCCACATTCCATATCAAATGCAACAACGATTTCAAATGAAAATGTGGGTGAACCCTGAATTTCCTATCCATGGAGAGGTTGTGGGTACAAGTCAAGACATTTATACATGGCATGTTCAATCCTATAATCAATATTATCGAAACACCATGTCTTAGTATGAGTATTGTCTTCACCAAGATGGGATCCCTTCATCAAATGTTTTAATGGAGCCACATCGATCTTCATTTTGGTTTTAAAAGCTCATTACAATGTAATCTCAATGTGTATATTTCATTATTAGTGTCATTTTTACATTTTATAAAGATTTGCGAATTTCAAAAGATTTTACACTTGGGCGATATATCGATACTTATATAAAAATATTCACCGATATATCTCCGATATATTCGTAAAATCCAAGTACCGATATATTCATCGAAACCAATATTTCTATCCTTCCTTAGACCTAATATATGTTTTCACTTAAACTAAAAAATACTAAAGCATTGAGCTCCAGCACTTTGGCCCCTTAGTCTAAATCCTGGCTCTGCCCGTTCCGAGGCATGTCACATGGCAAAGTCCACTCAATAGGCTGTCACCTCGCCATGGCTTACGGACGGAGTGAAGGACCGAACCCAGTATTATAATTAGGATTGCTTTCGATGGAAAATGACTTTTTTGGAACGTTCTATTGTTTAGTAACAGGAACCAACCAATCTGATATTAATTAGAAGCATGCTGAAATACAGAAGGATGATACCTTAAAGCAAACATCTTTGGCCCAGGCTGGTTATCATCCAGTAGGTCCAAAGCTCTATGCTACTATTTCATGATAATATTTAAACTTCCAACTTTCTCTTCTTCAATTAAATTACTCATCCATAGTCAACTACTTCTTGGGCTACATATTAAGCTGAGACTTCTACAAAGGCTAGTGTCTAAAGATAGGATAGGAAGGAAAATCCAAATACTGATTAATGATACACTACAACAAATTGACAATTTACCTACGGAAAATTCTGTAGGTAATATAAAAAATCTGGCAGATTAATTTACCTACTGAATAACTCGACAACTATATTTCGTAGTCACAAGTACAGAGAATAAATTCACTGACGGAAAAACCCAGAGGTAAATTACCTACGGAAATTCCGTCGGTAAATTGTGGAAAAGTGGTATGTAAATATTTAAATCTACATAACGTGACGAAATACCAACAAAATTCGTAGGTAACTGTCGGTAATTTACTCCACGGAAGTCCGTTGGTATTTTGTTAGTTTACCAAAATCAAGCAAAAATAATGATTCAAGAGGTTTTGAACACAGACTAACTCGTGAAACATTAAGTGATCCACTAAAAGAACAATGACTAATGTTAGATAAATTGAAAATATTATATATATCATTCCTCAACTTTGTTATATTAATTGCAAATAAGTATATATATATATATATATATATATATATAGTTAGAATAAAATAATTAATTTTAATTCTTTTGGATATATTAGGTTTAACATTAAAATTATTTCATTTTATAAAATTTAAAATATTATTATAATTACACTTATATTTAATAATATCATAAGATAAATATTTCAAAAGTATCGAAGATAAAATTTACCTACGTAACACTTTCACGGTAATTTTCCGTAGGTATTCTGCCGGTAATGGAAAATTACCTACTTTAACACGAATGCTAATTTTCCGTAGGTATTCCTTCGTTTAAGAATGGAAAATTACTCACGGAACACTTCCGTCGGTACTTCCGTGAGGTATTCTCACAAAAAAGGTAAATGGCACCTGTTGGCGCCATATATAAAGATTTAAAATTACTCTACGGAACACTTCCGTCGGTAATTTTCTATAGGTATTCTCCGCCGGGTAAATGGTACCAAAAGTCGCGACCTACATACAAATAATGGAATGGTCTAATTTAACACTCGCCGGTAATTTTCCGTAGGTATTCGTCAAATGGTAGAAAAAATGTGGAAAAATAATATGCCTTGTTCTTATCTATATTCATTTAAGAATACCAATGTAATTTAACTGTCGGTAATTTTTGTCGGTAAACTGTGAATTTTTTGTAGTGATAAACCGTATCATCTAAGAGTCAAAAGGTGGATCGAAATGCCCGGTATGAGCGGATAAATAAGAATAGATTAATTGTTTGACATACAATACAAGAGCCAGCTGCAAGGTTCAGTCGTTCGAAACACAAAATTATCTTTTATCAAGTGGCAAGCACTCAATCTCATCAGACCTGCCAAAATGGTAAACCTTATCTACCCGTCTCAGTTTAATTTATTAGACCAAAATTTGAAGTGAATTAAAGCACACCCTTTTCCCATTTCCCATTTCCCATTTAGCAAGTTGAATCTTTCTGTTCAGCAGGCTTCAACGTTCTCTTAAATTTGCGTGTTGCAACTTATTCATCTTCATATTCTCATCCTCCACATTTATGCAATCCCAGAAGATGCTCAGAGCTGCATATATTATTTTTCTTCCCCTTCTCATGGCCCTTAGTGGGGCTAGCTGTTCTTCTGTTCCAGAGAAGTTCAACCCTGTAACCCATGGCGGCCTTGGAGGGTCAACGTATTACGTGAGGCCACCTATGGCCTCTTGCCGTGCAATAAACAGAGGTATGGGGACAGATCTTCCTCATTGTGGTATACGAGTTCTTCCTGTCACCGTGAGTACACGTTTGTGCCGGGCCCCGCCTTTCTTTCGGATGTTTAGAACTGGTATTTTTGGTGCTAGTTTGTTCCAAATTCTGGGCTCATTGATGATTCTTGGTAACTCCTCTTCATTTCCTCTACGCCATCTCTATTTCTTTCTTTATACATTAAAACAACCTACAAGGGATGTTATCATATCTTATTTTCCAGTTGAGGTTTTAACTTTTTGTCCAAGAATATTTTTTCCTTTCATACAAAATCAAGCCTTCATGGTCTATACCGATCCAGAAACTGTGGCAGGAAGATCGACGGAGTTGCTTGTCCTTGTGGCTTCCCATTGAATCAAATCTTGACTTTTTAAGTTATTTAATTAACTATTTTATTGATATAACGACTGTTGAAGTTGTTAGAATTAGTGTCCACTTTCATTAGATTGGGTATATAATGATCAAGATGAAACTATATTCCGCAGCCACAAGTTGACAAGGTCAGATATATTATATTTTATTCTTCTCCTGTTCTCGAACCCTAGCCCAGTCAAGAAAGCGTCTAGGACAAGTGAAGATGTGCAAAAATATGGAGATTCAGCGGATAGTCACATGTCAATTGTCATGGATCTTATTCTCTGCTTCCAACTCCTTTTCTTCCTCATCAAAAGTGAAGCAAGTTCCTTTACACTCCATTGGCCATTGGAAGTATGAGATGAATTAGAGATTTAGGGCCTCTTTGGTTCAATTTTTTTTAAACGGTTCTTGAGAATAGTTTTTGAAAATAGAAAGGATGTCATTTTAAAGAATAAGGGTCTGTTTGGTTCATTTTTTTGAAAACTGTTCTTATTCTCTAAATTTAATGTTAATCAGATTTTTCTGCGACAAAAACTGAACTAACATGTTATTCTATTTTCCTTATTTTTCCTTATTTTCAAAAATAGCCAAAATAAGAATCAAACAAACCCTAAACATGTTTTCTCTATTTTCCTTGTTTTTGAGAACATAAAACAATTTTAAAAACAACCAAACAGACCCTAAAGATTATCCGAACCTGTTGTTAATCATTGCTTTTTTGTATTGTTTATGTTTTATAGAAAAAGGAAAAATAATTAACCAAACGTGTTCCCATGTTTTCCTTATTTTCTTTGTTTGTCAAAGCGAAAAACAGGTTTTTGTAACCAAACAGCTCTTAAATTTTGACTATAAAAATGCTTTATTTTTCCAATCTTTCTGCTATCTAACTTTGCGGTATAATCCAATACAATAAAACAAAATACAGAAGAAAAAATCAGTGCTCTAGGTTGTGTAGAATTAATGACCTGGAATAATGAGGTAGCCGTCATGTATATATAATAGAATTAGATTATTACGGATAATATAAACGCATATATATATATATATATGCAGTTGATAGTACAACTGCATATTTAAAGAACATTAACACTAGAATGGAAACTAATAAGTTAATTGCACATTCAAGGGAGACTAAGGTGACGTTTATTGTTTTTTACTTAACGTTGAATATAACTTTATATATATATATATATATATATGCATTTGATAGTATAGCTGCATATTTAAAGAACATTAACACTAGAATGGAAACAAATAATTTAATTGCACATTCAAGGGACACTAAGGTGACCTTTTTTTTTTAACTTAATGTTGAATATAACTTTTTTTTAGCTTAATGCTCAATAGTACTTAATAACATTAAGTATTAAGTTATTTGTTTTTTAACATTGGGTAATGAGTAGGGATGGCGACGAGGTGGATTATTTCGGGTTCTCGTCCTATCCTACCTTTAATTCGTGACGGCGATGAATCATAATCGAAGTTTTAAGACGCTTAGATGACATTTCAACCGAGATGGGTCTGGGCGGTTTTGGTATTGTTATTCTTGTCCCGCCCGCTCTACTCGATTATATTTTAAAATATTTTATTATTTTATTTTATACTTTAATATAAATAATAATAATTAGAATGTTTTTTAATAACACTGGCAAAATTCACAATATTTTTTTATTTTATGAAATATATTAATTTTAATATAATAAAAAAAAATATAAAAATAAAAACAAAACAAAATAAATAAATGGGGTGGCTCAGAATTTTCCCATCCCCACCAACCCACCTCACCCCACCCTGTTTAATTTTTTAAATGGAATAAGTTTAGGAATTGAAAAAAATAAGCGAGTCAGGTCGAGATGGGGCCGCCTCGTCCCAAACCTCCCTCCGGTTGTTATCCCTAGTAGTGAGTGTTGTTAACTCTCTTCCTTGTTAGGCAATGATGAAGTTTTTCTTGTTTTGGTGGAAGATGATTTTTTCTCAATAGAAAAAGCCAAATATTTTCACTTTTTCTATTCATAACTTTTTTTAAAATTTTTTAGCAATAAGTCGTGAAAATTTAAAAAAAAAAAAAATCAGCTAAACAGTAAAAAAACAGACAACCCCTTAGCTAATCTCATCTTAATTTGTTTTCTCTTTAGAGTTTAGAGCATCTCCAACAATGCTCTATTTTTTACTCTATCTCTAAATATAGAGTTTTTGTTGCAAAAACCACATTTCAATATTTCTCTATTTTAATATCTGAAATAGAGATAGAGAATAGTACATCTCCATATTTGAGATTCACTATTCAAATCTTTAAATATATAGATGATGAGACCCACATTTCTGTCAATACTATTTTCCTATTATTTTATTATTATACTAATATTCTTTCATTTTTAATTATTATAAGAATAAAATAATTATTTTAATAATATTTTTATAACATATTTTTATTTTTCAATATATATATTTATTTTTATTATTTATTATTTTATTAATTTTGAATTATTTTTCATATATAGTAAAATGATTTTAATATATTCATTTTATAGTATTAATTTATTTTTAATAATTTATAATTTTTTCTTAAAATAAATACATTTAAAATAATTAAATTTATTATTATTATTATTTTTTGACAATGATATAATACATTTTTATTATTTTCATTAATATTAAAAATGAAGATTATTGATTGAAGTTAGATAATAAAACATTAAGATTTTAATTAATTAATGCAATAGTTTCTTAAAAATTAAAAAAACAGCTTCAAATTGAAAAAAAGAACATAAAAATTACATCATATGATGTTTTGCATATCATTTACTTAAACTAATACATTAACTAAAAGAAACATTGTTACTATACATTTCCTAAAAATGTTCAATTAATGCATTTCTAAGTGCATAATGAGTTTTTAAACTTTAATTTGTTTATGGCGAGCAAGTAACCATTGAAATTGTTCTGTTTTATCTACTATCATATCATGATGCAATAATTTATTAGAAATAAAACATTAAGATTTTAATTAATTAATGCAATAATTTCTTAGAAATAAAAAATACAAACTTCAAAATTCGAAAAAAGAACATGTAATACATCATGATGTTTTGCAATATCATTTACTTAAACTAATACATTAACTAAAAGAAACATTGTTACTATACATTTCCTAAAAATGTTCAATTAATGCATTTAAACTCATAATGAGAGTTTTTAAACTTTAATTGCTTACATGGCAGTTGGAACTATCAAATTGCTCGCTTTCTTTTTTATCTATTATCATATCAACTTTCGGAACAAACATGACATTCAAATCAACAATGCTCCCATGAGTTTCAAATTCATCTTCTATAATTATATTATCCATTATTATGTACATTGACATAAAATCATGAAGCATTTGTTTCTCTCAATAATGTGTTGATCCTTTGATAATGACAATAAATATGATGATGAAAATTATAGGGGTGATTTACCACCGTATTAGTTTTTGTATTTTATTTTTATTATTTGGTTTTAATTTTAATGTAATTTCATTATGTTGCTTTTTTAATGTTGTTTTATTTTCTAATGTAATATTATGTTTTATAAAATAATTTATTAGTTTAAAAAACATTTTTAGGTTTTTAATCTATTTTTATTTATTATAATTTTATTTATTTAATATAATTTTATATTTATACTTAAATAAAAATAAAAGTATTTCATATATCATATTTTTAAAATATTCTTATTTTAAAAAATGAATTTTTGAAAATAAATAATGATTTGAGTTTAAAACAAAGATCGCTATTTAATCGATTCTTAAAACGCGCCATCATCTCTAAATACAAAAGAAGATGTTAATTATAGCTGTTTCTTCCATATTCCAAACAAAGTGTTTTTTAAATACAATTTTTTTTGTTGAATACACCATCTTTTTGAAAAATGTGGGGGATTGTTAGCAAACAATAGTTTTCAAAATGTTGTCTCCACACGAAGCATAAAGAGTTTTTACAGTTTATATACTAAAATCCAATTATGGGCTTATATACTAAAACCTAATTATGAGCTTGTACATTACTTGAAAAAATGGGAGCCCTCACACGCCTAAGAAATGGGCCCAAAGCCCGATTTCGGCGCAAATCGATGGATTTGCCTCCCCACCCCCGCGCATGAATAAACCTGGGACAAATTTGGTTTTGCTCCAAATCAGTTTTGTTTTTGTAAGCCTAAATAAAAACCTTAGTTTTGGAGTATTTAAAATCAAAACAGACCAAAATCACAAAAACACAGTAAATACAAAACCGAATTCTAATAGCTCCAAATCAGTTTTGTTTTTGTAAGCCTAAATAAAAACCTTAGTTTTGGAGTATTTAAAATCAAAACGGTCCAAAATCATAAAAACGCAGTAAATACAAAACTGAATTCTAAGAATAAAAGTGCATTTAATCCATAACGTTTTTTTAATTTAATCCATAACGTTTCTCATTAATTATTACAATTAATTTTGCATTTAATTCGTAACGTTTCAAATGAATTCTTATTCTTAATGGCCAACGGCCATAATTTTGCCTATAAATTCAAATGGTTCTAAGTTGGAAAAACACTTTTTCAACTTCTTTCTCCGCAACTTTGAATTTATTCTTCTTTCTCACCTCTCATTGCTCTGCTCCAGAGCCTTATCTTCTATCAAGAATCATTGTGAACTCGAGGAATCAAATTCCTAAGGATAGTGTTTTGTACACGCCTCAGTCTGTTTTGTTCACCCTAACCTATTGCGGTCCAAAGTCATAAAAACGCAGTAAATACAAAACCGTTTGATTTTGAATTCAAATTCTAATAATTAAATGTGCATTTATTCCATAACGTTTTTTTAATTAAATCCTACTCTTAATGGAAAATTTAATCCATAACGTTTCGAATTAATTATTACAATTAATTTTGCATTTAATTCGTAACATTTAGAATTAATTCTTATTCTTAATGGCCAATGACCATAATTTTGCCTATAAATTCAAATAGGTTCTAAGTTTGAAAAAAAAAAAAATCCCAATAGAAAATGCCTAAAACCATCAATGGAAATGGTAATGGTAACGATAGGGGTGAGAAATGGGACCCATGTTCGAAAAAGCAAAACAATCAAAATAATAAACCACGAAAGAAAGGGCTGGGAATTGCGAAGCTTGAGAAGATATTGAGGGAACAGAATGAAAAAGAAGAAAACAAAATGGTTGTTGCAGAATTCTCTTCCCGCTTGCTTTCTACTCTTCCCCATCAGTATCAACCGCCGTCTTGGTCGACCTCGTTCTCAGTTGGACGAAATCATCAAATAGAGTTCCCTTCAAACCAAAGGCCTTATGCCGACTACAGTTTCATAAGGCCAGAGGAACACAAGGCATGTGCCCTTCTCCTCTTCTCTTTTGGGCGATTCTAGTTGATTTGTTTTAAGCTTTTTTTGTTTTTTTTCATGGTTTCTTTAATTACCTGATTTCAACAGAATGTGTTTTTGGTTGAGAAGGAAAACAATGGCAATTACCCAACATGGCCATTTTTCCTAATGTCAGATTTTGTTACACATGTAGATGGCTGGCACAAGAAGGCCATGGCCTTTCTCAAATGAGCAGCCTTCAGGGCTCTATTACCCTGCTACCTTTCCGGCAGAGAAGGAGAAGGCATATCAGTCACCTTCATGCAGACCGGGCAAAACAATCTCTAGGTTGGCTTTGTTCTTTTCAATTTCATAGCCACCATAGCCATTGTCTCATTGATGGGTTAACAATTCTTTCCCTGCATTCCTCAGGGAACCCTACAGAAGTAGCCACTTTGGGCTCAACTCAACAACCTCCTTTAAACATTGTTCTTCTTCTAATGCTAATTTCTTCACATTAGGACTGTCTGGAAGTCTTTCCCCACCAAGACAGACTTCTAAACTGGATTTCTCTGAACTCAATTTACGCCCGTATCAGGTAAGATCTAAATAACCAAAGATTTTGTTAAGAACCTAAAAAGTGCTAAGGAAAGAAAATAAATAGGAAAAATGAAACTGGAAGAAAATAAAAAATAGTTTTAAGCTTAATAAATTAGTCATGTTTATTCAAACTCATTCGTTTGTTTCTCTATTATATAATAAGAAATAAAAAATTTTAAAATATATAAAATTTTGAGAAATTTTGGTTATATTTGATTCTCTCATAACAAAATTTTTTCTAAGTTTTGTTTTAGTATATATTCCTCATTCCCTAGTACTTTTGCTAAATTACTTAATTCCTTTTCCTTCGAATCGATTTAGTATTCATTTTTTGTTGATAAGGGTGTTTGCTTATGCTTGAAGGGCCATCACCAGAGGCCAACAGAGTCAAAACCAAGTGGATCAATCCATCAGAAACCATCAACAGAGGGGCATATGGGCAAGATAGAAACATCCTTGAGCTTGGAATTATCCGATAGATGGAAGTAAGAAGAGATGGCATTGACTTTACCCTAAAGCTTTAAAATGATTGTCTAATGGAGACCAGAGAGAGTTTTTTTTTTTCTTAATTTCTCTCTATTAATTTACTAAACGTTTGTAGTGAATTGGATGTTGAGAATAAGCATCTCAAAGTTTGAATGAAATAATGTAAGTATTTTAGGACGGAAACCTTTTTCGTTCCAAACTTCTTCTCCAAAAGTAGGTGTTTGAAATAATGTAAGTATTTTAGGATGGAAACCTTTTTCGTTCCAAACTTCTTCTCCAATGGAGCTATTTGAAGATAATAGCGTTGCGCTTTCAAAGACGTCGGTTTGTTTGTTTGTATGAGATAACAATTTGGTGAATGCTTTTTTTTTTTAGGAGATTTCATGAATTGTGCGACATGCACATAAATTGGCATCAAACCTTTGACCATAGTATATTAAATAAGCCCCTCTTGTTCTGTTTTTGAGGAGGACCCACCTGAAATATATGATTGCTTCTCTGAGACTGAAACCTTCAGAACTGCAAACTCTTGGAGATATTTGGGGATTTCTTGACCTTATAATTGTTTAATACACAAGAGGTCAAACGGAAATCCCTGCCTGGACACTTTTTTTTTGTGGTATTCTTCTTCTGTTCACCTTTTTTTTTTCACTGGTATTACAAGTTATAGTATTCTGTTCTCGATGCTCTCAAATTTGGTCTTTTCTTCATGTCCCGTCCAATCCTTTTAACCATTGAGCCAAGCTTCATCGACTCTTTTTTTTTTTTCTCTTTAATTGCTTCAAGAACCTCTTCCAATTTCACATTTTTTCTAGTTAAGGCATTTGATGATTATTATCCCAAGTTATATCGCCTCCCTTACTATTTAAATTTTTAAGTAGAAATTAGAAGAAATTCAATACTGTAATTATCTCATATAAACAAAGGCTAGCCAGGGTGGTGACCGGTTTGTCCTGGCTCAACCTTTTTGGGTTAAAACTGTACACATGATGACGCTGAGGTCTCTAAGCCTTTTGACACATGTCAAAAAATCTTTAATATGGTCAAAGTAATTAGATAAGGCTTGGCACCTACAGTTTCTTAAATATGTGTTCATTATGCAGTCATCAACATTAATTCTTGAAAAAAAAGAAGAAGAAGAAGAAGAATCCTAAGACAAATCCCTGATATAGGCGTAGAAAACATCAATATTGATTCAACATCAATATTGATATGTTGAGTCATCCTCTGTGAGTCCATCTACACCGTAGAAAACATCCACATTGATCTATTGATTTCCTTGACTAATTTACTTGACACAAGGCACAGAAAGCTTCTTACGTTGCTCATTCCCTGATTCTCTTCAATTTTTAATGGTTTAGTAATGAATTTGAGAAATATTTAAGAAGGCTTTAGACTAGACTAGAAGAATCTCCTTAGTTGTTGATACCTGGTTGTTCTTCAAATAACCTATGAAGGCATATTTTTATTGATCTATTTCATACGGTCATTTGATGCAAAACAACTTATGCTCCATGATAGAGGAAATGAACTCTGTTTTGCTTTAAAACCAATCTCCAATCTGAAATAGCAAATATATGAAGATAAAATAGAGCGAGTGAGAGTTTCTTCAAAGGACATTGCTTTTGAGTTGTGGGTGCTGACAAAACCTATTAAAAATAACTATTGAGTGACCAAAAGAGTAGTCCATGACTCTTGGATAACCTTGTTTGCTATTTTGTTAAATTCATATTTGTTTCTGCTGTACATTATTTTCCTTGTGGGGACATTTGATAATGTCTGGTAAGAGCATGATATTAATATTAAACTCAAATCCTATAAGCTTGAGCTGTTATGAAAGTTGGTTATTTAACATGGTATCAGAGCTTGGTTTGACGGGAGGTCTTGGATTCGAGCCACTTCTTTGCAAATTGAATATTTGTTCCCCATTTTTATATTTGAAAGTCCATAAGGACTATGTTTTGTTTGTTTGTCTCTCCACGTGCGAGTATGGGGCCGCAAGTGAAGGAGGGTGTTAAGAGCATGATATTTATATTAAACTCAAATCCTACAAGCTTGAGCTTTTAGGAAAGTTGGTTGTTTAACGATGTCATAAATAAAATTTGTTCTCTTCTTTGTTTTTTCTTCATTTTTTGTTTTTATTCTTCCATTTTATGGGTTACTAATATTAGTTGTAGAGATGACACGCCAATGGTTTACTTTTGTTCTTGGTATAGTTTGTTGTCTTCGAAATTTGTAAATTTTGCTCCTTGTGAATATTCAATAATGCATGCTCTTATGGCATTTGTTGATGGCTAACAGGCTATACACGAGTTTTTTTGTCAATGAAATGTGGGCTCATGCAATTCCAGAGATGCAGAGATCAAACCTTGTTACCTGTGTAATTCAGGTATGCATTTCTGTTGCCATTTTATTGTAATGGGGTGTTAATGTAGCAATACCTTTGTTACTATCTAACTAGAGATGATGTAATCGTTGGTTCTGATTATTGAGTTTTATTTCACAGAAACTTTAGGCATAGATAACATACTAGGTTTTGACTGGCTAGCGTCTCCATCACCTGAAGCAATGATTAGAGCTCTTGAAGTGCTCTATTCACTAGGAGTCCTTGATGATGATGCCAAACTTACTTCACCTCTTGGCTTTCAAGTTGCAGAGATTCCACTAGTATGTTGTCTTTATTTCAATTTGCTAGTATGCCAAACTTTCAATATTTTACTGTCTTTAGCACGTATGTTGACCTTTTTAAATTTTAATTTTTTACTAATTTTTCATAGAGAAGTGAAGTAGCTAGATATCTCAGTTTCAATTATTGAAGATATTAACTTCTTACTTAGGACCCAATGATCTCAAAATGATGTTATCTTCAAACCAGCTTGGGTGTTTACAGGGAGATCATCACTGGCCTGCCATTCTTTGCAATGTGCAGGTGGTGGTAATGTATTAAAATCTATTTTTTGGATTACTGTTCTCAGGTCTTGGATAGTTTCTTTTTTATTATATGGTGGAAAGTATTTTCAATCATCAGTCATAGCAGTTTATGAAGAAATAAATTTTGCAAAGAATTTTTGTTATCATTAAATTGAAACATTTTAGGATTTTGAATCACAGGGAAGTTCCTATTTTTTGTTCAATTATACAAGTTCCAGCACAAGGCAATTCTCCTAGCTTAGTAGTTTACATGGTGGTCTTTTGGCAGTCTATTTGGGTTTCTGCTCGAGGAGCACAAAGGGAGCTGGATGAAGCTAAGATGAGATTTGCTGCTGCTGAGGTTATTCTTTTCATTCTGAATTTAATTCTCGACTTATTACAAGGTTTATGCTTATTGTGTCTGTAATTTCTGCCCTTTGATCATAGCATAGTAACTTCAGCACACTGTACTTGAATTCGTATTTTATGAATCAGAATATGAATATGTTATGCTATCAAATGTTAGCTTGGGTAGATGCATCCAATGAAACTGCTGAAATAGAGGCAATGTTTCATATCCGTAATATGATTTTTACTTTTTGATAGTATGGAAATCCATAGCCTACTTCGCAAACCCAGGGAAAACCACGGATACAACCATTGTTATATGTTTGATAATGCCATAGCATTATGTTTTTTATCACAGAGAAACGAATTCTTCCATGAATTAGTTATGCTTCACAAAGGACCGGGTTTTGCCTGAATTTGAAGTTCAGATTCTTATTTGCATTCCTGTACTTTCATTTGTTTAGATGAATTAAGTAGATTTGTGGACTGCTGCTGTGTATCCTTAATGATTAAGACATTTCTCTTTTAAAAAGATGCTTTAGCATTTACTTGACACTACCTATTTAACTTTACCATCCTCATATTTTGCTGATGACAAAATTCTTTTTGTTGCATTCACTCTATGGAAAATTTTCATACAAGGTCTCATTGAAACGACCATACCATATAAGAATGATTTTCATAAAGATCCGGTCAAATGGCTATTGATGGAATGAAGAGGACATAAATCTACACATCAAGTATTTTCATTCGAAATGGTTTTGGTTAGGCCATTTCTTTAGGTCTCAGCGATCTGTATTTGCATCATTGTTAAATGAGACACTTGGAAGTTGTAACTTATAGTACCATAGCCTATCAAAACTGTTGAGAATCATAGGATATTTTTAGTATATTCTCTGATTTATCTCCTTCATTTCTTGTACATTCTTTTTCTTCCGTTCCGTTTTTATACTTTATTTGTTTCCTTTTTATGTCTTCTTGATGTATATAAATAGGTAGACCTATACTGTATTTTACACATTCATTCAAAAAAGAAAATTATCATTTTCTTCTTTCATTTCATATGGTATTAGAGCCATGGAAGGCTCGGGTAGGGTTTTATCATGGTTCCAACTATGGCAACCCATCTAGTAGTCGTATCGCACTCCGGCCACCCCACCTTCATCTTTGGAATCTTCTACCGCCATCATATCAACTCAACTGCTGGAAAAATTTCCAGCAACTTTTTTCGACGACGTTGTTTCTAGCTGTCAACCCCACCATTGGAATCGCCTCAGCATGATCTATCCATTGGAGGAAGTACCTCCGGCAGCAGCACCACCACGCGCATCATAGAGCTTCGGCCTTGTCCCTCATGAGTCGGCGCATGAGGGCATGTGGAACTTCCTCCTGTCACCGGACTTCACTCCCAGGCTCGTCAGGCATCAACCCACTCTTCTATCCACCTGTCTTCTTGGTTTGATCCCTACAACTCACCTTTTTCTCTCCAACAACCATATCTTTTAGGTTTTTCTGCTTTGCCTTGGGAATTCCCAACATCCCCACACTCTCCATAGGCTCATCTTACATTTTGCGGCTATCTTGTGCCCTGATAACCTTGCTTTCGTATTGATTCAGTTAATATTTGTTGATTTTATCTCTATGGCTGCAAAAGGGAGCTCATCCACACCTCCGAGTTAATTCTTACGGCTCGCGGTACAAGATTTCCACCTCCTCGAACTTCTGGAAATTTGCATCCATTTCGTCTATTGCTTAGACCGGTAATGCCTCTGCTTGCCTTTCACATTCATCTGGTCCATGGATTCTCAATTCTGAAGCCTCAAATAATCTCTTTGGTAATAAGGACTTTTTTTCTTCCCTTACTATTACATTACCTTTACCCATGATTACTTTAGCTATGGCTCTCAAACCTTGGCTAAAGGAATTAGTTCGGCATGTCCTTGTCCTTCTGTACCCCTTGCTTCCATCCTTTATGTTCCAGATTCTCCTTTTAATATGATTTCTATCAGTAAGTTGACTCGGGATCTTAATTTCTTGATAACCTTTTCTAATAATTATGTCACATTGCCAAGGCTAGATCTGGGAGACCAATTGACATAGGAGCGTGAGTTCGGTCTATTTTATGCTCACATAATCTTCACTGGCACTTTATGTACACTTCCATGGATACTCTCCTTATTCACCAGTTGCCTTGGTGTTTGAATATTTCAAGTTTAGGAAAATGGACCTCGTTTTTCTAGTTTGTCCTTAATTGAGTGAGTCATGTTAGCTTGGGAAACATACTTGTGTCCCATTCCCCAGGCGCCTAGATCAATGGACAAAGTCTCATTTCGAGCTTGTCCACATTGATGTTTGGGGTCCTTCCGGGACTGAGTCTACCTTAGGGTTCTGGTACTTTGTCACTTTTATAGATGATTATTCTTGTTGTAGTTGGCTATTTTTAATGTAAACTCGAGCTAAGTTATTATCTATTTTCTAGATGTTCCATGTTGAAGTTTGAACTCAATTTAATACTTCAATATGTATCTTACGAAGTGCTAATGCTAAGGAATATCTTTCTGGACCATTCTCATCCTTTATGTCCTCACATAGGATTCTTATCAGTCCTCTTGTGCTTACACTTCTTAATAGAATCGAGTGGCTGAGCGTAAGAATCGTCATTTAGTTTAAACCGCTCGCATTCTTCTATTCCATCATAAAATTCCTCAACGTTTTGGGGGATGCTACCTTAGCCGCTTGTTATTTGATTAATCGTATGCTACCTTAGACCTAAGATTTGGGACGGATAAACAAATGACACTTGTGTGTGATAACCAAGTAGCCCTACACATTGTCTCCAACCCAGTTTTTCATGAGAGGACGAAACATATTGAAATGGATTGTCACTTCATTCGAGAGAAGATTGCTTCGGGATGTATGACTACTATTTTCGTTAACTCCCGTGACCAATTAGCAGACATGTTCACTAACTTTGTCTGAGGTCCAATGATTTAGTACATTTGTAACAAGTTTGGTGCATATGACCTAAATGCTCCAACTTAAGAGGGAGTGTTGAAAATCATAGGATATTCTTAGGATATTATCTGATTTATCTCCTTCATTTCTTGTACATTATTTTCCTTTTTTTTTTGTACTTGATTTGTTTTCTTTTTATGTCTTCCTAATGTATATAAATAGGTAGGACTTGTATTTTACACATCCATTCAATATAGAAAAGTGTCCTTTTCTTATCTCATTTCACAAAAACCCCGATATAGCAACATTTTGTGCTACAAATGTCATTGAGTGAATGAGGTGAGGATTGTTCATGGTGGACAAGAAGGGAGATAAGAAAATGTAGGGCAAAACTGCAATGTGGAAAACTTCGAGCAATTTGGCATGTGATAATGAAGCACAACTGAGTTGTCTTGTCACACCTGTATCTATGACCCAGTGGGACAAGGTTGGTGAGTTGAAGTTGGTAGAGTGAGAAAAGTAAGGAAGATGTGGTAGTGGATAGAACTAGTGATCATGCTTAGTTAGAAATATTGCACAAGAACCACTTGGCAATCTCAAATAATTAGAAGGAAGTTGTTTTTTGAAGTGACAAGACAGTATCTAAGGGATCAATAAAGGTTTTTGAAGATGTTGAGAAGGAAACCAGGCTTCATTTGGGGCAATCAGGAGTAAATTCCATGTTGGCATGGGAAATGTCCGTTGTGCTTGTGGTCTCTGACTTTGGGGAAGTATAGCCTTATGGAAGAATGTGCCAACCTCCATTGGAAGGAGGATATATGCACGCACTAGAACCCGTCACTTTATTTGGAAGGCTAACTGGGAGAAAATCATAACATGGATTAGCTGAAGAAAAGTGATTGGATGATGGTTAACCATGTCATGGACTGTTTTGTTTTTTAGTCTTAAGAAAGAAAAAAATATTATTAGCAGTAAGCATCGATCAATCACATTCTGGTTCACTGTGGTTCGGTTTCTTGTTTGGAGTGTCTTTGGTCCTATTTAAGATTAGTTGGTAGGACAGGATGGAGGTTTTGTGGACATGACTCACAAGTGTTAAACGGTCAATTTTCTTAAATGCTTAAAATTGTAGGATTTGGGTTTAATATGAATATTATGTTTCTTAACACCCTCCCTCACATGTTATCTCATACCTGCACGTGGAAAGTCAAACAAACCAAATAGAGTCCTTTATGGAATTTCAAATAAACTAATGGAGATCAAATTGCAGAGAGAGGTCTCGAATGTGGGACTTACTGCTAGACCAAGCTTTGATACCATGTTAAATGACCAACTTTCTTAAAAGCTCAAGTTTGTAGGATTTGAATTTGTTAAATGACTAACTCTCCTAAAAGCTCTAGCTTGTCATATTTGGATTTAATATGAATATCATGGCTTCACACCCTCCCTTACGTGCATGCGGCCCCATACCCACGCACAAGGAGAGTCAAAGTCCATTATGAACTTTTAAATTAACAAATGAAATTCAAATATTCAAATTTGCAAGGAGAGGGTTTGAACTTAGGACTTCTTGCCAAATCTAGCTCTGATACCATGTTAAATGACCAACTCTCATAAAAGCTCAAACTTGCAGGATTTGAATTTAATATGAATATCATGGCTTCATAGGGTTTAATATGAATATCATGCTTCTTAACAACAAAGAAGCTTAAAATTTGTTTCCATTGGAAAATTTGGAAGGCAAGAAGTATGGGTGTTTTTCTGAAGAGGCTGTTTCTATGGGATAGTGACTGGGAGGAAACTAATGGGTTTTATAGATAGCTTGGCCATGGGTTAGTCCAGGTTTTCATTTTCTTTAAATTTTTATTTTCTATTTTTTGTTTGTTTTGTTTTGTTTGTGGTATTCTTTGTCTACCACCTGTGTATTGGGTTGCACCCCTTCCTTATTTCATGCTTTGTTAATGAAATTTTGTATTCCAATAAACAAAAGTGATGCTTTGATGAGGATCTTTTCCTTTTGTGAGCTTAGATGGTGGTGAGTTGTTTCAGTGAAGGCAGTTTAAGGATCTATTGTACCTTTAGAGGTCACCTTTTATACTCTTTAATGAATAGGAATTTTCCAGTGCATTATTATTTGTTACATGGGTTTGGGCATCACTGTTGGGTATAATATGTGTCTTGGTGCCAGGTCCTTTGGATCCCAAAATCTGAGAATACATACTCATCTCAAATATGACTCTAGGTACTTTGATATTGCATTAATGGATGTTAAACGAACAACTCTCCTAAAAGCTCAAGTTTTTAGGATTTGGATTTAATATGAATATCTTGTCTTTAACACCCTCCCTCATGTGTAGCATCATACCCGCACATGGAAAGTTAAATAAACCAAATAGAGTCCTTCGTGGACTTTCAAATCAACAAATTGCAAAAAGGTGGCTCAAACCCAAGACCTCCTACTTGTTAAACGACCAACTATCCTAAAAACTCAAACTTGTAGGATTTGAATTTAATATGAATATCACGCCTTTAACAATAGGAAATAATTAACACTAAACGTAAGCATAGTAAAATAACTATAATTTATATGTAATGCTATATAGTTCATTGTAATTAGAAAATATATTTGTTGTATCTTTTCTATTTTAATAAGATGCCAAGTATTAATTTTACTTTGACTTGCATGTTGTAGTCTTCTATTTTAGTAGGATATTAGAAAAATTCTTTGAGAAAATGTTACACCACATTATTTGTAAACTTTGACTAGTTTAAAATTAATATGCATGTATCTCAGAGAGTCACCTCTTAAGTTTGCCCTTTTCTTTTTTTTTCTGTAGTTCATTTTTCTTTTTATGGAAGTTGGTGCTTACTTAACTCAAAACTGCCTCTCGCTATGCTTATCTATTCTTATCAGATTTTATATATTTGGTCTTGCACAACTATAAACCATCCTTTCCTCAAGTAAATAAATTTCCCAGTTCTTCAACTCCAAATGTCTTTCAATGGCTTATGGTGAACCTACTAAACTGAAATGTTATCTAATTAGTCAATAGCCATGTTATGTGCATTGCATTTGAGCAAAGGGACATATCTAGAAGGCTAACTAACCCATTTTCCTCCTATAAGATTATATATATGCTTTTGGTTTGGGCTGTCTTTCGTTTTTTCGGCACCTTTGTAAGATTTTCATTAAGTGGGCTTTATTAATTGGAATTAACTGGATTTATTCGGTCTAATTAATTGAGATTATAAGGTTTCTTAATAAATCATATGGGGCTGGCAAGTGTGGGCCGAAAATGGCCCTAGCTTCGTAATGAGAGGCCCGTGGTCGAACTCACCAAATGTAAGGCTCAAGTCTCTCCCAAACCCTAAGGATATGTACAATTCATTCTCACATATACGTATTGGCAGAGAATTATTTTCTAACCAATGGTGCATTCTCATTGCCGCAGGTCACCATGGGCTACTTGGGAGAAGATTCGAGATCTTGAGATCGTTTCTTTGCAGGTTTTTATTGATTCCGCATCAAAGCCGACATGGATTCCAAATCAGGTATGCAATTTCAGTTTTTCCATTATTATTACGCTGCGTTTCAACACAGAATCTGTGTCGATTTAAACCTATCCTGGGCGCTTGGTAACAGCCAACCATGGATTGTAATTCAAACATAAAGAATCGAGAAATTTTTGTGTGGTTTTATTCAAATCGGGCATTCATTCCGCCTGGGAGATTTTGCCAAAACCAAAATGAATATTTCGCGATATTTGGAATCTACTCGACGACGACGGGACGGCGTGGCACGTCGCCGGAGGTGGCCTTGACGCGCCACGCGCCCACGCACCACCACTGCAGATGAGGACGACGCGCCGCGAAGGACACGCCGCCATCTCGATCCCAATCCGCCAGATACGCCGCGATGATCGTCATCATGACCTGGCCACCGACCGACCGCAACCCGCTCGCCCGATCCGTTAATTCGCCTGGCCATCGGATAACGACGCGATGATGACGCCATCTCTTAACCCGGACGGAGCCCGACCGGTCGTTTGACCCGACCGCACAACTAATCTCGAACTCCGGCGTTTGACCTCACACGCCCGACCGACACCCGACCGGATGACGCCATCCTAACCCCGATGACGCTTATAGCCGACGCTTCATCCGGATCGGATTCAGTTCGACCTGATGACGCCAAGGCCGACGCCATCCGATCCGATCCCGACCGAACGGCAGACGCCATGCCGACGCCATCCGATCCGGGATCCAAACCCAACCTGACCTCGGACCCGGCTCGCACTCCGCCCGATACCGCAGGCAAGGCCACCGACGTCCGCTTGACGATCTTGGCACCGACGCGCCGATTGATATGCCCCATCGTGGGTATACGACGGCATGTTTGAAGTTGTTACAGATTCTGCAACATAAGAACCTAAGGTAATGCCAGATTTTTAGGTATTTTGCGTGTTTTCTTGTATTTCTATGGTTTTGGAAATATGTATGATAGCCTACATGTACACACACATAAGGACTATGTAGAGTGTAATTCATTTGACTATGAATGAATTGAATAAGATAATCGGCATTATATATATATATATTGAATGTGACATAAAGCTTTATATCTCCGGTATGAGAGATTTCAAGGATTCAATCAGTTGTGACCGCTAAAGTGGCAATACTTTGATCAAGTTTCTTGCGAAATATCACCCCATATTGTATGGATGTCTCCTCAAGCTTTATTACGTGATCATACTCCCAAAGGAGGATCCTATGTTAGTTCATGGAGGATACATGTATGGCATGTGCTTTGAGAAATGATCGATCTTAGTGGTTCCACACCCAAAGGTGGTGATTTCAATAAAGATTAGAATATGTTCTCATGGACCGCCGCCATGTGAGTGTATAATCGCATGTTATATTACCAAAGGTGATTATGATGATGCATGTAGTTCTCTGCACAAGTATTCACATGATGTCGATTGTATTTGCTTTTGTTTTATTTTTTTTCACTAATTTTTCTGGTGGAACGGCACTCCATTTCTTAATCGAGATCCCAATGATTGAATTTTAAGAAATGGAAAGAGGACTTCTATTTGAATGGGAGTCATGATGTTCACATCATGCTTTTACAAAGGATAAGCCAAGAGATATCACAACCAGAATTAGTACTTGTTTAGAAAAACTGACTATAAGTACTGAGAGGAGCAATAGGATTTGCTTATTGACAATGGAAGAAATCCATACAGAATGACTAAAAGTGGTAGTCTACCAAATGAATTATATCGCATGAAATGATGCATAAATATAGAGCTAGAAATCTAGTTTCACTTAATGCCGTGAGGTTGGAACACTTCTTCAAAAGCCTTAACATGAAGTATGATGGTACAAATTGAGTTGGGATTATGTCCTCGAGGATGGCAGACTCCAAAGACGTAAGCTCCAAGCTCTTAATGTTACCATTCCTATGTCGACGCAGATCGTTCTAAACACCCTTCCACCCGACTCGTGGACATAAAGACAGAACTACAATCTTTTCTACATTTAGACTCTTGGTCACACGACTTAATTGCAAGTGCAGGCGTAAGAAGAGAAACTTAAGAATAGAAAGTAGACATATGGCCCATATGCCTAGTTCCCATAAGAGGAAAATAAGAAGTTCAAAAAGTCAGATCATAGTTAAAAAGCCTACAAAACCATCGCTGACCACAATATGGGTCCAAAGAATATTATTCTGAAAAGAGGATGGTGATCGCCTTCTTTGCAAGAAGAAAGGTCACATGAAGAAAGAGTGTGCAAAATTTAAGCTGATGTTCCAAACGTATTTACAGGTAATGATTTTTAACACTTGTTTGTGAATCTAACCTATTCAAGCACTATCCACCCTTGGTGGCTCTGGAGCAGTGGAGCAACTAAACATGTTAGCGCTTACTCATACAGATCTGCAAACCTGAGGAAGCCAAACAAGGATGAATTCAAAGTCATCGCGGGGAAACAAATCTATAAAGGTCGGAGGTCATGTTCGTGGAGATGTAATCTTAATTTTAGATCTGTTTAAAATCTTCGATGCTGGAAAGACACTTTTATGTGCTCCTTTAGATTTAATTAGCCTTGATCGTGTTTGGATTCATACTACTCTTTGTTCAAAAGCAAATGTTATTTCAATATTTTTAATTCAAATAAGGTCAGGTCAAGCTATATGTCCAACTTGATTATACGTATTAAGTTTATCTCCCAATGACATATACGCGATACTACCGGGTGCTACTTTAAGAGACCATTACCTAAGGAAGAGTCATGCATTATGGCATACGACTTCACACATCTCTAAGGATAGAGCAGTAGCTACCGATGAAGACTAACATCCCGCCGCTCTTAAAAATGACTTGCATATATGCGCAGATCGCCAGAGAGGCAAATGACCAAGATAAGAAAGAAAACTCGTACCGTAGTTCCGACTCTGTTGAAGTCATTCACACCGATATGGACCTTATACGCAACCCTGTGTAGAAATTTTTATTTCATCACATTTATTGATGACTATTCGATATGGTCATTTGTACTTGATTAAAGAAAGTCCAGTCTCTTTTGACAAGTTCAGCATTTTTCTGATCAAGTCGAAATAGCGCTGGGAAAAGTCATGCTGCTGTTAGATC